>JALPQI010003650.1:0-80410 GCA_025490895.1 Thaumatotibia leucotreta | reverse complement strand
GTCGTAAATGAAACGCAACTATCTGTCTTTGTTGCACTAATGAATAAGATTGACACGGAATACGATACGCCGAGCGTTAGCGATTTGCAACTTGGCTACACAACCAGCTGCGAAGAATTTACACTTCCGATTTAGTCTACAATAGGGCAGACGCTTCAACATGCGTAGTAAGTGTAGTAAGATTATCGCGTAGGCACATGAATGCTGCAGTTTTTGTGAGTACCAAATTCCTAATACTTAAACGTTATCTTCGTAATCATCAGTCCACTCCCGTCCAATAGCTATAGGTTGCAACTAAAAGGCACGGATCGAACATAGTATTCGGTCTTGAGCATAATTTACCCCGCTGCCAATAACGAACACAAATCATCGCTCCACCGAACAGGAGAGATTTTATCATGGACAGATATTCACTCCAGAACATGTCTGCATCTAGAATAGTTGATAACCCTGTACCTTTATTTAGGTAGAAACTAAAGTCTTAACATGACATCTGCTTGAATATTGATGTAATAGTTTACTATTGACTAGTTATCATTAAATATAAGAAAATTTAAATGCGTAAGATGTTTAGGAACATCTCCTTACTGCTTCTTATTGCCGAATATTGAATGGAAGCAAATTACTATGACATTTGATGAAACCACATCGGCAGAAAACTTGTTTTTCATAAACTTAATTGACAACCATTTCACTTCATTGACCTTATACAAGACTAGATTAAAACTAATGACGTCATTGTTAATTTATATAAATAGCATAGCTATCAAGACTGTTTATAAATAACAACGGTCATTAAAGCCAAGAACAAGATACGCGAGGACAAAATGACATAAACATCGTAAATTAACAATTATTCTTTTGTTTTCACTATTGTTTTTAAATTATTCATTCGATTCATTGACGTAAAACATTAGAGAACAAACATTAACTAATTTAATCTAAATTAAGCTACTCGTTATTGCTCAATTCCTCTATATTCATAACCGCCCAGATTATTATGAAAATTGATGTTTTTGCGAGTTGACTTTCCAGAATAATCTCATTTTCAACTATAACCTACTCACTAACATTACATAACATGTTCTTCTATTTCAGGACATGTACGAGAAGATGATCCAAATAGATCCCAAAGCGCCTTCCGAAGAGGAGCACAGAAGTAAAGGTGTGACGAAGCCTCGGTACATGATCTGGAGGGAAACTATCAGTTCCACTTCAACCCTCGGCTTCAGAATCGACGGTGTCAAGAAAGCTGACGGCACCAGCTCCAAAGACTTCAAGACCACCAAGTCCAGAGATCAGATCATGGAGGCGTTTAAGGAGTTCACGAGCAATTTTCCTAATGCTCCGGTAAGTTCTGCCATCTTTAGTAACAATATCAGATTAGGTGCATGTTGAGTTATGTTTAATCCTTAATCCGACAGAAATAGGAGATGGTCGTCGTGTACAAGCCTCCTTATTGGCACTCAATAGTCTTAATAATTCCGGTTAAAAAAAAAACAAAAAGCGGGTCAAATACCATGTCCAGTCTCTCGGACGTTGTCAAATTAAGGGTTAAATGAGCAAACTCCTTTAGTTCAAACCATTATTGAAATACCTATGTAGTTATGAAACTGTGTTTGTAGTAGATAGGTAAATATATCAATCTAAATAACCTATTTCTTTTTACAGGCCAGATATTTGGAGAGATTAAAGAGTATCCGAGCAACCTTGATCGAGTCCCACTTCTTCAGAACACATGAGCTGATTGGCAGCTCTTTACTCTTCGTCCACGACAAGCGGCGAGCATCTATCTGGATGATCGACTTCGCCAAAACAGTGCCAGTACCCGACAATGTCAGCATCGACCATAAATCCGCCTGGAAAGTTGGGAACCACGAAGATGGCTATCTAATCGGAATTGACAACCTCATATCAATATTTGAAACTATGATAAACGAGAATGACGTCTCATTCACGGATCAAAGTATAGAAAAAACTGTCAGACAGGACAGCTTAGCAACTTGATGCTATTTGACTAAGTCTGTCTTTCAGATGTGACTTGTGCTGAGCACATTTCTGCAGTTTTGCATCGCGAGTGACATTCGCTTACCGAAGTGGTTTTACGAATATTATACATAATCAAAAGTGAATGTACTGTTTGTAAATATTACTTAAGTATTATGACCCATTCGGTATTGTTGCTAAGACGTTTCAAATACTCATGATTAGATTAGGGACCCGCAATTTATTTTTATTGTCAATTATTTACACTGAACTGAATGTGAATTTTTCATTGTGTTAATGTTTCATGATTCACGTAATTAGTTATTTATTTTGTTGTAAGTATCTACACTATATTAGTGTAATGACTAAATATATTTACGTTTGTAGATAGTCGTAAGGCTAAATAATCTGAAGATACAAATTAAAATATAATTACTTATTCTCTTCTTTGGTATTTATAATTCCTTCTGCCCACTCTTAATGTAAACGACAAGTAACCTTATTTCTTCGCAAACTGTCAAAGTTCATCTCAAAATGAAAACGGTTTCGAAGCTCACTAGCTTGTATTGTAGATCTATGTTCTTGAAAATACAATCCAATTGTCATGAAATAAAACTTTTTGAACGGGCTATATCGCGATAATCCGTTTACATAGTTCTATTTCATGAATAGGTAACTATCGTGTTATGTCATTAAAAGCTGCGATCAAAATTACAATATCCCATTTTCAGTGTCCGTTTTCACCTCTAGAACTTGTTATTTGTTTTAAAATATGAAGAAACCCCGGACGACGGGTGCAAAAATGAACTTTTCACTAGTGCTTGATGAAATATCGACTATTCTATCGACATCCATATGAACAACAATTATTTAATTTGAAATTTATAGATTATACTGATTATGTTTCCGTAGTAGTTCCACTTCTTTCCCAGATATCAAATGATATAAGAATTTTGAAATTGAAACCACCAATATTTTTACTCAACGCATTCTGATATTTTTTATTAATTTTCGCCTTGAGGATGTAAAAGTAATCTTAACAAGTGCACTTTGAACTTTTGAACGATATTTTATGCTGGTTTTTAGACTTTAATTTTGGTTTTGTAACTGTTCTATAGTACTAGGTATTATTGACATATTATTGTTTATCAATTTTAGATCGCAATACCTCTGATTACGTACGGTTGTATAAATAACTATTGATCAATTCATTTCTAATTCATAAAATGTTGGTATGGATGTCGATAGAATAGTCGATATTTAACTAAACACTAGTGACAAGTGCATTTTTGCTCCCGTCATCCGGGGTTTGAATATGAGTCTAACTAATATTATACAACAAAGTTTATGATGTTCAAATTGTTCATGGTCTATTGATGTAAATAGCATTATTAGTACAATGCTAAATAGAGGCCGGGGCGAAAGGGGTTGCCGGCGGAAGACATATACTATAGGTCTGAGGCGGGCAACCCCATATTTCAGGTGAAGTACCTAAGTATAGTGTTTTTCTAAAACATGCAATGAAATAAACAATAAAAACTTAAAAAATTAATTATATGCATAGTGGTAGAATGTCATGATGCCTGTGCCACAAATTTATGTGGAATGCAACTAAAAAAGAGCACTTTGACTGCCTAGGCCTTCAATATTTGTATTAAATTCCCGACCCCGACAATTAACGACCTCTATTGTCCTAGTCGCACCTGAAACTTCGCAGCCTATTATATTATAAGGAACATAACAACAATATTTCATTGCATCCTTGAGAAAAATATGTTATGTCCTGTTTATCGTTAAAATATGACGAAATAGCATTAGTTCAGAGATTTCTTATTACCTTTTATATTGTATGCCTTGCAGGAGATCTCCATTTCACTCATTTAAATGCTATTCACAATATGAAACTATGAGAAGACAACTCTGTGTGACAATCTTAAAATAACTAAATATCGAAATCATAAATTGTATCATAGACATCATAATAAATGAGCAAAAATAAAACAATTAAATTAATAGTTGGACGGCATATATTTCATACCTCTAAATTAGTGTCGATTGTATAATGTATATCAATAAATTAACTAAATTGTACTATGAAGGCACTGGGTTTACGTATTGTCTTTATTATTATCTATCACAACGTCCGTAAGACTACCACGTCTAGAGTCTGCTTCTTCTATACTAGTCCCACTTTCTTTACGAATACGAGAAAACAGTCTAGGGACGGGTCCACTGGACCTCCCCGGACCTCCTGGGGCCGGAGAATACCTCCTTGTTTTAGGTTGGATGCCCTCATCGACGGTCTCGGAATACGGAGGAGGGGATTGAGTAAGCATCGTCATACGATTTTCTCTAGCTGTAGCCGCCGTTTGAAGCTCTGCTCCGGCTACAACTGTAGCTAATGTAGGCGTGAACTGTGGAGCAGTTCCTCTACCTGATACCCTTCTTCTTCGAGGGCCTGCAGATTCCACTGCTTCGGAAGCCGGGTCTGGCTTGCGTGATGGAAGATCAGGAATAGGTGGAAGTGTAAACTCTGGTCTTATTGAACCTCTTCTTCTAGTGGAAGCTGGTGGTGGAGCACCACCAGTCAGTAAGTCTAAAATACCTGTAGGTTCTACAGCCGCCGAACCCCCAGGAGCAGGCGTTTCTAACATTGCTAAAGCACGTAGCAAGTCGGCTACGCTTGTATGTTCCAAGACTTCTACTTGTTCCGTCTCTGGAAGACTAGATAAGTTTACATCAGGATCAAACATGCTACCTCGGCCACGCTTAGTTTTTTGCTTGTAATTTTCCAATTCGCTATCAAAATTATCATCATCATTATCGCCAGAGAACAGACTTCCACGGCCTTTTCCAATTCGTCTATGATACTCTTTGATACTTGCTTCTAAATCGCTAGTTGGTTCACTAGAACTGCTGGTTTTATTTTTCCCAAATGTGGGGAAAAGGCTTAGTCTACCGCGGCTTGTTTTCTTTTGATAATCCAAAACTTTCTCAGAATTATCAGGTATAATATCTTCGTCGTCGTTTTTCTTTGATTTTCCAAAGGTTGGGAAAAGACTGAGACGTCCCTTCTTTGTTCTGTTTTGGTACTTTTGAACTTCTTGTTCGTCTATTGTATCATCATCATCGTCATTATGTTTTTGCTCACTAAAGTCGAATGTTGGGAAAATACTACGTCTGCCACGCCTGGTGCTTTGTTTGTACTTATTGGCCATGTCCTCTTCGGGGTCACTGAAATCAAATGTTGGGAAAATACTGTGTCTGCCTGATTTCGTTTTCTCTCTGTAAGCTTTACCGGCAGCTTCATCCGCATCTTCGCTAAAATCGAATGTAGGAAATATGCTATGCCTCTTTTTCTGTTGATACTTCTTTATCGCAGCTTCGTCTTCGTCAGTTTCTTCAGAAAAGTCAAACGTGGGGAAAATGCTGCGACGACCTTTTTTCGTTTTCTCTCTATAAGCTTGGGCTTGATCATCTTCTTCATTCAAATTAAATGAGGGGAAAATACTTCCTCGTCTTGGTTTACTAGTAATATTTTCATTAGCTCCTTGGGATATACTAACTCTGCCCTTCATAGAATTCTTAATGTACTCAGCAGGATCTTCAGTAGAGCTCGATTTCCTGAATATTTTTGATAATATACTTTTTGGCTGCGTTTCTTGTACAGGATTAATTGTTATAGCACCTTCAGGTAAAGATAACTTGCCAGTCCTAATATTAGCTTCTCGTCTAAATTTATCTGCAGTATCTCCATTTGTCCAAGTTAAGTCATGATCGAATGTCGGTACGGAGTCTTTCTTATGATTTGGAACTGCTACGCTGCTAGCTCTTGTTCTTTTCGGTGAATTTCTGATGATATCTTGCCCAATACTGAAAACTGGTGGCTTCTCACTTGCCAAAATCTCATCGTCGTGAAACATGTGAACACCTCTTTCTTGTTCCTGTGGTTCGAACCCACCCAAAACATTAACAACTCTAGCTAATAGCTCAGCTGGTTTAACTATAGCAGTTGCACTAAATGTTTTATCTTTATCTATACCAAGTAAATCAGTATCGGACTGAATGCGCAGAATATCTCTAGCAGATAAATGAATGTTCTCAGAGTTGGCTCTTTTTCGTTTAGTGATCGGACCTCGTGGTTCCACATCATAGGTTAAGTTAGGACAGCTAGCACTTCTAATAAGGCGAGGTGTTGTATCCACGTACACTGGCTGAAATAAAAAAAAGTATGAGGAAACAGAAATTAAATTTAAATAATAATTCATAATATTCATAATTGTGTCCTCGACATTGGAAAGGCTTAATTTTGGAATAGATTAATATTTAGATTTGATATAGATTGCTTGTATGATACACGTGAACTTTTTATACATGAATATTTCAGGTTTCAAACGAAAATGATTGCGATTTGGTGAAATATTTGCACCTGAATGCACGGTTTCATTAAAAGCCTGCATGATGCCAGAGCACTGTATAGCTATAAAATTGTATAGCTATAAAATTATTTACTCTTACGGTAAACCAGTAATTACAAGTTTACGACTTTCCAAACGTAGACCAACTAACCTTTAGCTTTATTAGGTTGGCTTCATTTATGATCTTCCTTATTACAGCCATATCCTTAGTAAAGCCTTGTAGAATCCTATTTTGTGTGGATTTGAACTGATTAGCGAATTTTTGCTCCAAGCGATGGACAGACTCCGATCTCATGCCGCTGGTGATAAATCCCAGCAACATCACAATGTAGCCGAGACCAAAGGTGATCCAGAATATCAGGAATATTTGATAGGTTATAAAATATCCATTAGCGAATCCATTATTGACGGTACCTAAAAACAAAGAAACAATTAATCAACTAGTCTATTATTCAATTACTAGTCAGTTAGTCTGCCCGCGACTACGGGTAACGTCATGTCCGAAACGTCTGGATGATATAACAACGAACTAAATAAATTAAGCATTATATAGTTACCTGCTACGAGATCTCCAAATCCAATGGTAGTGAGTGTTACGAAAGCATAATAGATAGAGGCGACGTAGTCCCAACCTTCAAACACCACAAAGATGCAGGCAGGTAAGAAAATGAAGAATAAGAAACCTGGGACCAGATAGAGGAAGATCTGTCCCAGCATGCCAAGATTATGAAAGATGTAGCCTAAGTTGTTGGCTCGTTTTTCGTTTCGTCTTTTGTATTTGCGGTACACAGAGATGAGCTGAAACCAAAAGAAAATATAATTAGATATTAGGTAGTAGGCAAATGATTCAACAGAGCCTTATCTATGTTATTGCTCGTGTTTTTTAAAAAGGCGTCGTGTACATAGCTGGCATTTGCGACGAATATTGAAAATGTGACTGGTATTAAACTAGGAATAAAGTTTAATCTAATAAGTAAATACGTATATTTATTGTCCACATTATTAAACACAATGTATGGATAATAATTTAGTGGACGAAAACATTTTCAACTTTATTGCCATTTAAAAAACAACGTACAAAAAAAAGGAACCGATGTTGGATTTAATTTTCAAACTGTCTAATAATCCTAAAAAAACTTTACGCATTGGTCACATCATTTTTCCAGCTTAATCCACTTTTTATAATTCCTCAAAAAAATAGCTTAACACGTTCAAGGGCGTAGCTGCTATAGCATTCGGGTTAAGGCCCCCTTTATATGACACAAATGCTAGCTATAGTTTCTTAACCAGAAATGTTAGAGAATTCGCTCCGCTATAGAAAATACCTATAGTCTTCGGCTTACTGTCACGTTGTACCAAACCTGGATAAGATTACTGTTACATCACATGATTTTTGCTTAGTTTTTGAGTAAGCGACAACTTCACCTCCTTGCCCTCTTTTTACGCGCACAAATGCTATAGCAGTCGCGGTAGTATGGGGATTTGTTCAGATGTGCGGCATGTGCGCCGGGAGAGTGCAAATACGTAAGATGATGTTTAAATCGTTGTAAATACTGTTTTTATCTATTATTTCTATATATTTTGAATACGTTGCTGTAAAGAATTTTAGTAGGTATTTATTTTTTACTGTGAAATGAATTGGAGACGGATTTAAATATGCGAAAGGTAAATTAAAATATTTCCATCAATATGTTCGCCGTTGCGTTTCGCTTACGTTTTCAAGAACATAATGTGGTCGATAATTGGCTCTAGACGTTTAATACTGTTTGTTTACAGCATAACGGGGGCATAAATACATTATTAGTCAAATATATCTGTAATATTTGTAATAACTAGACGATGAAAATTAGCACACGAAAAATTTGTCGGATTGTTCGAAGAGGCAACTGATAAATCTTCGGAAGAGGTTTTAAGTGTCGAGGAGTCGGAACTATCAGATAACGAACGAGAACTGGTGTGGCAAGACAATGATATAGAATTTTACTGGCATATGTAATCGACTCCTGACTAAGTTATTCTATAGCAGACGAATGCTATAGCAGTAGTAGTATGCGTCATTAACTACAATATTTCTCATGTGTCATAATGACACGCATGCTATAGCATGTGCAAAATTTCCATACAAATTTATGTGTCATTTTTGGTCGGAAGCCAAACTCCTTACCGTCCGTGAACGTGTTAATTATGATGGACAAAAACATATGAAAAATTTTAGGAAAATAATTTCATGGTTTAAGTATATTGATTTTATTACAACTAGATATAAATCCCAAGCTCGATGTTTTTAGGATTTATTGAAATCTTTCCTTTAAACTAAACACGTTATTGGCTCTAAAAAATATTATTGAATTAAATTGAATTTTTCCCAATTCATTGGATAAATTACTTGTGATTTACACAGAAGAAATTCATGAATTTGTCAATAACGTACATACAGTCACCATCAGATATATCGTAGCGTCCTCTATCGTTACGGCACGCTGAAACGCGTGTACAAATCAAATATTTTTGACCGTTCCAGACGCTACGATAATTATATCTGACGGCGACTAGTAGTAGGTACATGGTTACGCCCGATTTTAATATTATGACGATGAATTAGTCCTGTTATGTAATTGTTGGCCACAATGTTCAAATGAATGACTTTTCCTCGGAAGCTATTGACTTATTTGCAATAAATTTTCACCTGTAATCCGAAATATTCACCGAGGTTGGCGAGCAAGATACCGTTGATGGGGATACCAAACAATCCGTAGAAGATCATAAGAATGCGGCCTAGGTGAGTGGTTGGTGCCAAGTTGCCGTAACCTATAATAATAAAGAACAAGTTATTTACATGCTCTATAACGTTAATTATGTTTACATCTGCAATAGGTACTACGCTTATTGGGAGCTATCCTCGAGTTGTAGTGGTGCACTGCCACCACGTGGGTACTGGCTTCCCAAAAAAAAAAATTGCCATTCAAAAAAAATATTTTTGACACTCAATTTAATTCTCTAAACTCACTAAATTTAAGAGTCAGAATCAAAATTACTCAACCGTCAACTCAAGGCGATTCAAAGAGACAGAAAAATGCTTACCAATGGTACTGACGACAGTATAAGAGAAGAAGAAGGAATGATAGAAGTCCCATTTGATAGGTGGCTCTGCATCTTCTGTCGTGTAGTTAAAGACGCTTTTTCCGCAGTAGTCAGATAGCTTGCGAAGGATAACATCCTGCTTTTCTGGGTCGTTTGGGACGTAGTTTTCGTAGAGGAGATCTGGAAATAGAAAGCAGATAATTAATGACGATGGTACTGTATTATGATATTAGGTACAGGTACAAAGTACATATAACATTAAATTATAATCTCCGAGGCGAAATGAAATGTTTTGTTTGACAAACTGACTATGTACGTAGAAAACTAAAAATTTAAGTGAATGTATAGACGCCTTATATTCTGGTAACAATTGCAACATAAAGAAACAATAAATAAATAAATAAACATAAATAAGACAAAATAGCTTTAAAAATAAACGTCTTATTGACAGTTGATTAATGCCGGTAAGCATTACGTTTAGGAATGTCAATGAAAAAATTAAGTACCATTTTGCTAGAAACCAATTAAGGACAATACCATATAAGATGCATCTGCATTTAACTTTAAGTCTAGTTAACATTAGCTATTATTTACATGCCAAAAGTATCAATACTAATTATTACAGTCAAACGACAAGAAAATGTTTACCATTTTGTAGAAATTTGCATGCGCGCATGCCAAGCTCATCAAGACAAGTGATTTCACCGTTTACTTACTGAACATTAAAATTAATTTCTTCTCGTTTAACTAATCATTATTAATATTGTTGGTCCAATTGTTACAATACAGTTACCATAAAAGAGCCTTGTCATATTTTATTCAAAGTATTTATTTATGGTGATGAAACACTTGCGTTTAAATGTTTTTGTCTAATGAATTATTTTATGACTGTAGAGTTTTTCCCGAACAGACTTCTTCTGAATCGTAAGAAGGAATCGCCGAACCATAAACTTTGAATGTTGCAATGACAATTTGTGTGCATTTAGCGGCAGAATAAAATGTATAAAGGTAAGGAGCACAAAGACATAATAACTCCGCTTTGCTGTTTGAGTACTACCAAAGTACTACAATACAACGTCCTCTTTGATGTGACTTATTTTAATCATACTACTTAATCGCTTTTCTGAAAAGACAAACCCTAATTTTGTTCCAATGAAATTAATTGCTAAGAACTTACGTGAATTAGTTTCTTGTTCCAAAAGAATTCACGAACACGTACCTATATACAGGGTGACATTTGGGTCGTAGAGTAAGAGTGAACAGGATACTAGGGACGGTCACGCTTGAGCAACTTTCACTGCCGAGACAACCAAGAAACGCCGAAAAAATCTCCTAATTCTGATAACTCATAAGTCATAACCTTGTTCACTCCTGCACCACGACCTAATGTCACATGTATATCTATTAGAATTATCATTGTTAGACTTAAAAACTGTCAATAATAGTTTCTTAATAGGTGTCTAAAAAAATGTAGGTCTAATACACCTAAGAAAACAAAGAGAATGTAAAGAGTGTGTATTTGTCTAGAGGTATAGGTACTGTCTGCATTAACTCTTACGTGTCACGACAATCATTAAACGATCCGATACAAAAAGCTATCCCACTGCGAAAAAACGGAATATAGGGCAGTAATTACTTCTTGAACTTCTTACAAATGTCAATTTTACGCGCGATTCCACACAAATTAGTCGAATTCTTTGCGGAGATTTGACTACAATCGATCTTCGACTGGCTTAATTCAAGTAAAAAACCCTGGTAGCATCTCACTGTTTACAAGCAAAAAGTACGAGTTTTTGCTGCAACCTTGAAATGGAAAGTATCTAAGCACTTTATCTAATGAAACCGCTCAATAAAGCATCCTTACTGTTACGGCAATCTTCGAACCAAATGGCTTATCAACTTTACTATCGCAGGGAAACGTAGGCTTATAAGTAGAGTAGATGACTTCAAGCTATTGAAGCAAATGCCATGCGTCACTATGCTGCTAAAGAAGATAAACCACTTTATGTAAACAAGACAACCAGTGTTAAAAGATTAGGTATTTTGGCATTAACGCAATTGTATTTAATATAATTTTCCGTCACATTATCGACGTTTTTTTACCTGTAGGCGTAAAAAAGGTTCAATAAAAACACTCTCTACAGTAGGTACACACGTTCTAAATCTAAGTATATTTTTGAATCATCTGTAAAAATATCGGAATTCGTATGTTTACTAGACACGCATCATTACCCAAAGGATTTTGCAGGATTATTGAATCAAATGCCGTCAAAGGGTCATTTGCGGTCACGGAAGCAATTATTCAGATTTAATTCTAAAAGTCCCATTGAATCGTTTTATTGCAGTTTAAAGGAGTGTCTTCATTGTCCCGTGATTACCATTACTTGGACATAAAACCCATTTACGATATTGTGCCGATTTCATTGCATTGTGCTTTCGAGGTTGAAGTCACTGTCAAGAGCAGCGTCAAGGACACTTGGCGAAAAACATATAAATTAGATATTTCGTTCGTTTTACAGGTATGTGTTGGCGTAGGTTAAGTATAATAACTATCACGGTGCTTAGACAAGTTGCTAATCTCTAACGCTTAATCGTCAATCGTAAACGAAAGGCAGCTAACTTTACTGTCTTTGTCTTTGAAAGAGGGTAAACTAATACTAATACTAAGCGTCAACGATTGGCAACTTGGCTAAGCATCCAGGAACCCGTAACGCTACTTGTCGCCAGCCCTTAACATACTGACCATTTTTTTACTCATAATAAAATTGTAGGTATAGGAATCTTCCACTTTAGCTTTTTAAAGAGCTTAGACTAATGTAATTGCTAAAATAATTTCCTGAAACAGGGACCCTGTACCTGGACTTTTTTAAATGTATGTCTAACCATAGAAAACAATCCTTCGTCTAAATGTACAGTCTCTTTAATTACGTAAACTAATCGCTTTTTTCTTATTAACTCTAGTCTCTGTAATTAGTAAAATCGTGACTACTTCACCATTACTCTGTTTTCGTGTTATCGCGGTGTTTGTAAAAGATGTTAATAAATGTGCTTGATGGTTCCTAACATAAGTGATGTTCGTGCGTGATAGAAATACTACCGGCAATCGTGTTTTGTTTTCATTAGATATGTTAAACAGTCAAACTGTTTGTCAATTGTTTCCTCCTAATCTCGTTATGTTATCTATATATATAAACGGCAATGTCCTGACTGACTGACTGACTGACTGACTGACTGACTTAAATCAACGCACAGCCCAAACCGCTGGTCCTAGAGAGTTCAAACTTGGCATTTAGATTCTTTATAATGTCTAGAGGCGCACTAAGAACGGATTTTTGAAAATTCCTCTCTTAAAGGGGTTAAATGGGGGGTCAAAGTTTGTATGGGGTAACAAGATTAGTTGGGCTATTTTATTCGAAACTTCACAGGAATGTTTTTAATAATAAATAAGTAAACACGTGTTTCAGGTTTTTTGAAAATTCATTCCCTATGGGGGTTGAATGGAGGGTTAAAGTTTGTATGGGGAAATAAGATTAGTTGGGCTATTTTAATCGAAACTTCGCATGAATGTTTTTAACAATAAATAAGTAAACACGTGTTTCAGGTTTTTTGAAAATTCATTCCCTATGGGGGTTAAATGGAGGGTTAAAATTTGTATGGGGAAATAACATTAGTTGGGCTATTTTATTCGAAACTTCACAGGAATGTTTTTAATAATAAATAAGTAAACACGTGTTTCAGGTTTTTTGAAAATTCATTCCCTATGGGGGTTGAATGGAGGGTTAAAGTTTGTATGGGGAAATAAGATTAGTTGGGCTATTTTAATCGAAACTTCGCATGAATGTTTTTAACAATAAATAAGTAAACACGTGTTTCAGGTTTTTTGAAAATTCATTCCCTATGGGGGTTAAATGGAGGGTTATAGTTTGTATGGGGAAATTAGATTAGTTGGGCTATTTTATTCGAAACTTCACAGGAATGTTTTTAATAATAAATAAGTAAACATGTGTTTCAGGTTTTTTTGAAAATTCATTCCCTATGGGGGTCAAATGGAGGGTTATAGTTTGTATGGGAAAATAAGATTAGTTGGGCTATTTTATTCGAAACTTCACAGGAATGTTTTTAATAATAAATAAGTAAACATGTGTTTCAGGTTTTTTGAAAATTCATTCCCTATGGGGGTTAAATGGAGGGTTAAAGTTTGTATGGGGAAATAAGATTAGTTGGGCTATTTTATTCGAAACTTCACATGAATGTTTTTAACAATAAATAAGTAAACACGTGTTTCAGGTTTTTTGAAAATTCATTCCCAAAATTGATGTTTATGGATGTGGGTTAAATGGATGGTTAAAGTTTGTAAGGAGGAACCAGATTCGTTGGGCTATTTAATTCAAAACTTCATAGAAGTGTTGTTGCCAATGAAGAAGTAGGTACTTATCTACATACCTCTACCATGTTATATAGTACGAGTATTTTACCTCGCGTACTTGTATAAAAAAAAAATACTCCTAAGGGGGTAAAAATGGGGTTGAACGTTTGTATGAAAAAAAGTTTAGTTTTAGATTAAGAAATTGCATATTGCGTAAACTAATTTAGAATAAAAATCTAAGAAAAGTAATTCCAGGATTTTTCAAAATTCACCTCCTATAGAGTTGAAATGGGGCTCCAAAGTTTGTATGGTGAAACAAGATTAGTTGGACTATTTTATCCGAAATTTCACAGGAGTATTCTGTAAATTAAATGAGAACATAAATAATTAATCTTTATTTAAAATTTTTGAAAAACAAACAAAGGTTAATTATTTACGTTTACTTCTGGTTCTAGAGATTCCAAATTTAGCACGTAGGTTCCTTTAAGGGTGTAGGGGTGGTTTAAAAAAAATTAAATCAAAATCCACACCCTATGGAGTGCAATGATGGGGGTCCAGAGTTTGTATGGGAAAACTTGATTATTTAAACCATTTTATCCAAAACTTTACAGGAGTATTGCTAAACATAAAAAGATAAAGATGTGTTTTAGGTTTTTGAGAATTCAACCTCTGAAAGGGGTGAAATGGTTAAACAGTAAAAAAAACATCATCGATATCGTTTCTCTGGTTTATCGAGTCACTGTGGTGGGAGTCCTGATTGACTGGACTCGTCACCGGTTAAATGTTTTGGCTTGACTATTCTACCATAAGAGAAAAGGACGAAGCCTGTGGCGGATTACATTATTGTTTTGTAGGAGGGTGAATATCTGAGAATTTCAACCGCTTAACCCATTCATTGCTGACGCCCCATATTTTTAATTATCACGCAGCGCCGCCGCCTTCTACGCGACGACGCGAATTCGCGTCCACGGCATCACGTTAACATTTCAATGGACGCGAATTCGCGTCCGCGGCATTAGGTTATATTATCACACTTCAAGGACGCGAATTCGCGTCTGCGGCATTAGGTTATTTCACACTTGAAGGACGCTAATTCGCGTCCTCGGCATCTTGTTTACGCATACACAGGACGCGAATTCGCGTCTTCGGCATCCGAGATAAGAATTATGAAAATTACAAATGCATTGAATCCAGAAACCAGCGACGGTATAATATTATCCTCCATAAATAAAATAACATTTTGGTATCAGCTTTTAACCCATTCATTGCTGACGCCCCATATTTTTAATTATCACGCAGCGCCGCCGCCTTCTACGCGACGACGCGAATTCGCGTCCACGGCATCACGTTAACATTTCAATGGACGCGAATTCGCGTCCGCGGCATTAGGTTATATTATCACACTTCAAGGACGCGAATTCGCGTCTGCGGCATTAGGTTATTTCACACTTGAAGGACGCTAATTCGCGTCCTCGGCATCTTGTTTACGCATACACAGGACGCGAATTCGCGTCTTCGGCATCCGAGATAAGAATTATGAAAATTACAAATGCATTGAATCCAGAAACCAGCGACGGTATAATATTATCCTCCATAAATAAAATAACATTTTGGTATCAGCTTTTAAGTACAGTTGATTTCTAGCAAAAAAAAAGAAATAACTCGAGGACGCGAATTTGCGTCCTCGGCATCACGTTTACGCATACATAGGACGCGAATTCGCGTCTTCGGCATTGAATGGGTTAATTTTGGTGGCATAATTTTTGCCGAAATTTCTAAACGTCTCAATGTTATACTTCGCCATTTGTATAAGATATCGTGCCTCCTTAAAATGACAAAGTAGCACATTGTAACGAATAGAAACTTCGACAAAAATGATGCTACCAAAATTAGGCGGTTGAAACGCTTAGATATTCACCCAGGAAATGACGATGCCTGCGTTGCTAATTTTATTTCGTGTAGTTTATTTGCAATTAAGTATTTAATTATGTCATACTAATATGCTGTTCAATGAAACAGACTTCATACAGAATGTAATAAGGTAAGATTCTACTTCGGTTTAGGAAAGGTAAGAACTGCGATCTCACACAGAAACGAACGGCTATCAAAGTAGGTTTTGGGTTAGGTTAGAACTGCGACCCCACATAGAAACGAACGACTATCAGAGGAGGTTCAGGTTAGGTTTTTACATTTTTTTTTCATAGAAGTGCAAAATCTACGCGTGCGAAGCCGCGGGCAAAAGCTAGTATCACATATATGGGCTACGAACAAATAAAACATGGAAGCCGCACGCCATACTAAATTTTCTTTCAAAAACCGTACTGAATTTTAGTTGACAAGCGTCACCCCCTGTTCAATGCATCACGGCAATGAATTTGAATGTCAACCTATAAAAACTTAAACCGCCATTTCAAAATAGTTGTGATTGGTCCATCAAAGTTTTGATTGGCGATATTCAATAAACATTTGTCAAAGATGTTGCGCCGAAATATGCGCGGTGTCACGAAAAGCGCTATGTCCTGCCCATCTTGGCACAATTGAACATTTGGTTTTGGGGGCATTTTTGAGCTGGCGTTAGACGTCCATGTTATATATGGTCGCAGCATATGGGTGACATATGAGAGCTATCTAGCTACGTCACCTCTTGTTCCTTCTTTGAGTCAAATTGAAACCTTGAGTAATTAATGGGACACAGTCAAATTGTTTTACAAGAATACTGCTGTTTGTTTAAAATTGCATTGTGCTTTAGCTTCTGCATTCCACAGACTGAGAAAAGGACGATAAATTACTTAGTAAAATTTTCATAAGCAACTGAGATCATCAGATCAGACCCGTTAATACCCACTGGGGACATTTACAACGGGGCTAATTCTGAAAGCACGACTCGGCCTCAGCCGTATTTGCTTTCAGAATTGACGCTCCTGCGACAGTTTGTGCTTACATTGTCAATTAAATTCCCTTTGAAACGTTTAGCGTGGCTAAATATTTCGTGTTTATTTCGTCTGTGCATAAAAAATTATGTATAAGTTCTCAGTAACCAGACTTATCACTTACGCTTTATTCTCGATATGTGGATATCACGGAAAAGTGACTCATGCGGTCGGGCTAGTTCATCCACAATTGTGTCGAGTAACTAAGCTATCTTCCTCCCGTATGTGCGTATCAGGTATGTTTGTTTCAGGAATAGGGACTTTCGAAAGTCTGAACTGAGAGACTTCACGCTTTAATCTTTGCTGTTCGACACCTCGTTTTCAGAGGAAAACATCACGTCAGACTGAGGATAGTTGCAGTGACAGACTGTTTGGCTCGGACCCGATATTATCTGGTACTTATAGTATTTGACAGCCCTTAGTATTATTTCATGTCCTGGTGAAGTTTTGAACCTAACACTGCAGTTTTCGGTTCGCGGCTGTACCTATCTGCTTTAATAAGTAGTATTTTCTAATGATAGACAAAATGGCTGTTTCTTTTCAATTCTGGGCAACGCAAAAAAATTGCGAATATTGGATTCATACTACTTA
The DNA here is from genome assembly GCA_025490895.1 of Thaumatotibia leucotreta. NCBI lineage: Eukaryota > Metazoa > Arthropoda > Insecta > Lepidoptera > Tortricidae > Thaumatotibia > Thaumatotibia leucotreta. The sequence goes on along the minus strand of JALPQI010003650.1, from coordinate 63,038 downwards.
AAGTCTAATTTGAATTCTGGTCAGTACCAAAGCTAGCCTAGGACGTTACTGTATTGGCCTCCATTTTCCTTATGTCTTCCTCAGGTGACAGCGGAATTTTAATGCAGATCTAGAAATTTCCGTGTGATCTTCGATTGCAAATCGGCTTGCTGCCAAATCTAGTAAGGATATATAGTCCGTGGGCTAGTCGGCCTGAAATTAGAAAACGGTGTAATTTGGGGGTACCAAGTGTCCTTTTTACAGTAGTTAGACATATTCATAAGGATCTTAAAAAAGTATGATAGACATCTCAAAGTGGTACCTAGCTAATAGGCATACGGGCTATTTCAAGATTTCCGTTGTATGATAGGTATGGTTAAAATTAGGAGGTACAAATTTTCCTTTTCACGGCTGTTAGGTAAGCTTATAAAAACGTCAAAAATGCAAGATTGCCATTTATAAGTGCTACCTAACAAAAATGGGGGCCAATCAAAGATGGTGGATCTCAAGTTTTACAAAATCAAGTATATCTCGAGAACTATTAAATATATCTAATTACTCTCTTGAACAAAATTAAAGGCATATCTGTAAGCTTCATATTTTGCATATACACCATATTGCTAAAACCAACCAATAATTAATTATGACCAAATTTATGAAAATTTCATGATTTTGATTTTTTTTGTATCGTGTTTTTACATAGTAGTCATGGCGCTAGAAAAATTTAATATTTTTTTAAAGATAGTGTATTTAATAAGCTTTAATTTGATGTAGGTATATAACTTGTTGGCGGTATTAAAAAAAAGACCCATAAAAAATATTTAAATGAATTGTAGTCATAATCCACCTTATATTTAGTGATTTAAGAGGCGATGGAAGTTAAGTTTTTTATATTTTTCAATCTTGGTTGTTTGAAATAAGCATTATTATTTACGAGTGGCACTTCCATCGCCTCTTAAATCACTAAGTATACGGTGGATTATGACTACAATCCATTTAAATATTTTTATGGGTCCTTTTTTTTAATACCGCCAACAAGTTATATACATCAAATTAAAGCTTATTAAATACACTATCTTTAAAAAAATATTAAATTTTTCTAGCGCCATGACTACTATGTAAAAACACGATACAAAAAAAATCAAAATCACGAAATTTTCATAAATTTGGTTATAATTAATTATTGGTTGGTTTTAGCAATATGGTGTATATGCTAAATATGAAGCTTACAGATATGCCTTTAATTTTGTTCAGAGAGTAATTAGATATATTAAATAGTTCTCGAGATATACTTGATTTTGTAAAACTTGAGATCCACCATCTTTGATTGGCCCCTATTTTTGTTAGGTAGCACTTATAAATGACAATCTTGCATTTTTGACGTTGTTATAAGCTTACCTAACAGCCGTGAAAAGGAAAATTTGTACCTCCTAATTTTAACCATACCTGTCATACAACGGAAAACTTGAAATAGCCCGTATGCCTATTAGCTACCACTTTGAGATGTCTATCATACTTTTTTAACGTCCTTATGAATATGTCTAACTACTGTAAAAAGGACACTTGGTACCCCCAAATTATACCGTTTTCTAATTTCAGACCGACTAGCCCACGGACTAATACTACGTACAGATTTAATTGAATGAAGATTGAAACACGAAGCTATTAACTGTCAAATTAATGTCTGCGAAAAGTTGGTTGGCAAGTGATATTCGGTAAAATGAAATTTCGCAAAAAGGCAAGTTACCGTCAAGGAAAGCTTTAACCACCTCAAATCAAGATCAAAAATGTTTCTTACTTCTTCTAAAGTCCGATAATTTGTGAAAGTGTATTTTTAGTCATTAATCCGACATATATATGGTTTATGGTTTAAGAATTTATTTCTCCAAAAGAATATTACAATTCACTTAACTAGAGAAATACATAATTATCTTAACTTAATATCTAGATACAAAGTGTACGAAAGTTTAGAAGCAAAGTACATCATTATATTGTTTATGCAAAAATAGTGGGTACATTGTTCATCAATGGAATAACTCGAAAATAACCTTATTGTCGTTGCGCGAGTGCGGGCGGAGGAGCTACAGTGCTGTCTAGCGCAGTGCGACCCGGAGATAAACTGCCAGAGCACATCAAATATGCGCGCTTATACTGGTCAGCCGGAGCGGTACCTCATCCGTCACACTCGCCCAACGGTAGTCAATAGCAGTCCTCCATCGATGTTTGCGGGTTCAGTTACGTATCGAGTTTGAATCGCCATGCCGTTCCGCGCGGTTTTAGCAATTAGGTATTGTAGGTATTGCAACAATTGTAAATTGTAGTACATTTAATTTATGCATAAATTTTGGTTTTATGTGATCAGGAATGATTAGGTAATTAATTATTTTTGAATTGAATTATTGTATCTTATAATAATAATATTAATTATTGTGCATAGTATGATTATTGTATTTAAATTCAAATTATTATATTTTAATTTGTCAGGCACCTCGAAAGCTGGTCGAGGGGACACATTTGCTGTATTATTTTATTTATCGTATAAAATTATTTTGATACCTATAAATCGAAATGATACATTTCAGAGTATATATATTTAGTAATGAAGGAATAAGAATATTGTTTGTATGTAGGTAATTAAAGTGTAAGTACACGACACATATAATCACAATGAATTAGTTATTATTTAAAATATGCTTTTTAAGAAATTTTTTGTATGTGATAAAGGATTTAGTTTCTTTTATTTTATTAGGTAATTTATTATATAATTGGGCACCCTCATACAGTAAATTTCTTTTACCATAATTTATTGTACGCGGTGCTTGAAGACATATGTGATTAGTTCGCCTCAGTGAGCGTTTTCTTGTCTGAAGTTTTGTTTTAAACGATATTTGAGTGTGGATTTGCCGATTGAGGATTTTTCGAACTAAAATACACGTGGAAAATTTATATATTTGGGATATAGTCATCAATTGCGTTTCTTTGTACAGTCTTTTGGTTTCAGTTAGATAGTTATAGTTAAAAATAAGTTTTATTATTTTGTTTTGTGCTCGTTGTAAGGGTTTCATATTCACATTGGCTGCACATCCCCATATCTCAATGTGTGATTTTACCAATGAGTTGTAAATAATATACCGGACCGACTTCGGAAAACATTTTACTGTGCCTCGGAGCATACCCATAAGGGACGACAACTTGGACCGGAGCTTCTCAATGTGTGGCTTCCAAGACAAGCGAGCGTCCAATATAAGCCCTAGGTATTTTTCCGATTCTGTTTCAGTGAGTGGTTGATTATCTATAGTTAGCGATTGGGTATGAGTAATATTTTTATTTTTTGAACTGAATATTATGTAATTAGTTTTAGTTACATTTATAGTTAGTAAATTTTCCTTGTACCATTCTTGTAGGATGTTTAAGTCAGCTTGAGCTTGGTTAAATACGGTTGTTATTTCGTTACCAAAGTAAAATAAGCTAGTGTCGTCAGCATATAAAGAAATTGTCCCATTTAAGTTTAAGTTGGTTATGTCGTTGATATACGTAAGGAAGAGCAGGGGACCCAAGATAGAACCTTGAGGAACGCCATAGGTAACTTTTTCAGGAGTACTTTGGTTTTCACCTATTTTTACTTTTTGGTAACGATTCATGAGATATGACTCAAGTATTTTAGCAGCAAAGTCCTTAACACCTAGTGCACGTAGTTTTTTCAGCAATAATTTGTGGCTTATAGTATCGAACGCCTTTTTCAAGTCAATAAATACACCCAACGCCAACTGTTTTTGGTCTATTTTGTTCTTAATGTCTGTAACTAGATCAACACATGCAGAAAGAGTATTTGATTTAGGTCGAAAGCCGTATTGCCTAGGTGACAAGAAATTGATAGATTGTAGATATTGTTCTAAGCGAGTATATATTACTTTCTCTATGATTTTCGAAACAACCGGGAGCACAGAAATCGGACGGTAATTGCTAGGGTCAGTTCTACTACCAGATTTAAATATAGGACTCACTTTGGCAATTTTTAGTGCATCTGGAAATATGCCATTCTCCAAACAATTGTTTATACAGTTGGTAAGCTCTTCTATAATAAGACTTTTGACTGATTTGATGGATTTGCAAGTAATTCCATCGAGCCCTGTACTTGTATTTGAATTAAGGTTATCAATTATCTTTCTGATTTCATGGGTCGTTGCGGGTAAAAATTTAGATAGTTCCGATTCGCTATTTGAAAATGATAAATTTACAGCTACATTTTGATATTGGGCAGGTATATTGTTAGCAAGAGTAGAACCCACATTCGCAAAGAAGTGATTGAAGTGATTACAAATATCTATGGCATCTGTTATATGGCCGGTACCAGATTCGAGTTTTTGGGGAGTACAGCCGGTAGTAGTATTATTACAGCTGAGTTCTTTTATCAGTTTCCACATTTTGAGGGGTTTATTAAGACATTTTTGAAAAAGGTTTTGATAGTATTCGCTTTTTGCGGATTGGATATTAATTTGGACTTCTTTTTTCTTGAGCAAGTATTCTTCTTTCGCTGCTTCATCGTGAACCAATCTCATGTGCGTGTATCCAAGTTGATTTCGTTGATTTATTGCTTCTATTATGTCCTTGTTGATCCAGTCACTCCTGGGCGGGTTAAGTATTTTTGTTTTCATCATTTTACTCTTTCTGATTCCTTCTGTAATGACTTGTTCCAGTTTGTCGTAGTCTCCATTGCATTCACTGAGATTAACTGCTTCTAATTCCTTGTTGAGTTTATTGTAATCTATTGCTTGATATAGCACAGGCACGTTTTTCTTTGGCTTGAATTTATGTACTTCCAGGTATAGCTGTTTATGATCAGACATCATTGATTCCACAACTGCAAGGTGACAAGGAATACTTTTAATATTCGTGCAAACATGGTCTAGTATTGTGTTTGTCTTTGATGTCTCTCGAGTACAGTAATTTGGGTCAATTTTGTTTAGAATCTTGTAGCCGTTTTCTAGAAGCATGTGTTTGTAAGCTAGAGTAGGTTGACTTCGTTTAAGGAGGTCATAGTTAAAGTCTCCGAATACTAACACTCTCTTGCGCGCCAGTAACTGCTGTGAGTATGTCTCTAGAAATTCTACGTTATTTGTTCTTTCGGGTTTATACACTCCACCAATGTCCAAAGAGTATTTATTTAAGTGTACCCATAAATAATGATTGTCGTCTTTACATGATCCCTCAATAAAATTATGTTTAAGGTCGTTATGGACAAATATTGAGACGCCACCTCCTCGTCCGTTGGTTCTGTAGTTATAAACTATATATATATATATATATATAAAAGAAATAAACTTACCTTATAACAATATTTTCTATAACGTTGAAATTATGAATTATGAATATTATGATATTATTAAGTATGAAAATAAATAATATTTAAGTATTTCTCATTCGTAATTACCTCGTTCCTCTAATTATTCATAAAATAAAGGTAATTAACTTTTTAAATCTAATAACATAATAATACATAGTTTTGATATTATTTATGGCTATAACTGAGTATCGTAAACCGGGGCTACATACTTACATAGATTTGTGGGTCGACTTTCATAACAGCTTACACCTACTAATTGCTTATTTTGACAAATTGAAAAACGAATCCGCGTAATTATATCGTCCAGAAAAAATATCTGTAAGTTTCATCCTGATTTTTCGTATCAGAATAATAAATATGTTTTCGTCACCTATCATTTTCCACGCAACTGGGAATCATGTGTAATTATTTATACATGGTGAAATCGATAAAAAGAAAAGTTCAAAATGTTTTTTTTTTTGTTTTTTTTTTTTTTTTAAAAGATTAATTAACAGGCATTGATAAATAGTTATACATGCATGATTAAAGTATTATAGTAATTCGAGCACAAATAGGTATCTTATTCAAAGAAAGTAGGATTTGATGATAGGAAACCAATGTGGAAACCACAGATGATTGAATCTTGGAGAAATCGGTTGAAGTTGGTAGTTATTAAAATTTTAATTAGGTGATTAATTGATTATTAAAAAACTAACTACGTTCAAAGTGTATTAAAGTAGCCCCGGTTTAAGGTAATTAAATAAAAGGAAACAATAATGAGTCAACCCACTCAAAGACTCAAATCCGTACCAAATACAAATAAACCTAAAAAACTGGGCAAGCTCATGTCAGGCCATGCTCTGTGTAGGATTCCGTAGTTTCCCTTCTATCATCATAATTATCTACATAGATTTATAACTTAGCAGCACTTTCCTCGACAAGGAATGACTATTGCTATAGGTAACTCAAAAACGGCTCAAGCGATCATATTCAGTTTGAATTGCAAGTTCAATTGTTAATTATTATGCAATTTACTCTTTTTTTTTAATTCACAGATCCAACCTCAACGACCACGATACTGTTTTGAAGGGAGTCGACATATATAAGTACATACATAATTTTCAGTTTTCTATTTTAAATTAAAACTATCGCTGAGTTTAACTGCGGGCGGAAGGACAGGCAGATCAAGGGTTTGACCACGTTTGACTTCCAAGTTGACTGCGGAACCATAAATTGCAATCAATTCAAGGATATCCTTCATTTAATCTAGTTATTTAATTAGCTGGTATGCACCTTTGACGATAATTATATATTTAAAATTATTTCATTGCGCACGCACTTTCTATTAGAACTGTGAAATTTTAAGTTTTAAAATGGTTTGTAAATAATTATCGTATTGCTATAGTTTATGTTGCTGAAAGTGTATTTAGCTCTGAATATATGAAAATTACTCTGAATCCTGACTTACTGGATCCAGTTTCGCGGCAATTGTACGATTTCAAATTGCAAAATAAGGTATTTATTTTGTTACTTTACTATTACTTACATTGGTAGATAGATGATTGTGACAGTGCACATGGAAAGTTACTTTGTCACGACTATTAAAATAGACCTTACGCGTTCTATAATAAAGTCCATTTTAAATACCGTGACACCGGTACCTTTCCGTTTGCACTGACACAATTATTTATTAATACCCACAACCAACATGGCTTAGATTAAGAATAAAATCAAGTTTAACGAAAAGCAAAATGAAATGTTCACGCCACTTAAAACTAACATTAAAAAAATAGGAACTCTAGATACATCCATGAGGCCATGTGTCGTGGCAAAGAAAAGTAATTGGCTCAGCATGGGGATGCCGCAAGCCGCATTGGTGGTATTCTGTCAGTATCTTGGGTTAGATAGGTAAATATTATGCACCGCTTGAAGAACATTTTAACTAAAACTGAAACTATCGTGCAATTCAAGTTAATTAAGTTAATTGTATCATATTAACCGTTATTGTTGTGAGAACCCTTATGAATCACGTCCATAATGTTGGTTATTTGTCGGACGACCCGGCTGACCCCCGGCGCTCGTCGATACCCGGGTCGGCGGGTGTGAAATATGCGACCGAAGACTCTTCGATAGTGAGTCATCAGGCTACCGAAGCAGTTAGTACTACTGAAGACCAAAAGAAGCCATCGGTACGTTCCAAACACAGAATTGGCACCTGGAACGTTAGAGGAATGCTAAAACCAGGCAAACTCGAGATCGTAGAAAAAGAGATGAGTGAACACAAACTCGCGATGCTGGGAGTATGTGAAACCCACATGAAAGGAAAAGGCCAGCTCACGACATCGAATGGTAATACAATGTTCTTCTCTGGTCATGAGTCTGAGAGTGTCAACGGAGTGGGCATACTAGTACCACGAAAGTTGGTCCATTTCGTCAACGGCTATAACGCAGTTAATGACAGGATAATGACTGTTCGTTTAGACTGCGTACCACTGCCTCTAAATATCGTTCAAGTTTATGCACCAACGGCCCAATCATCTCAGGTGGACATTGACAACTTCTACTCCATGCTGCAGTCAACTTTAGACAAGATATCCAAGCGCGAAATTACAATAGTTCAGGGCGACTGGAACGCGAAGGTGGGAAGTACAGTTCATGACGACCACATACGCCATATCGTTGGTAAATATGGGCTAGGAATAAGGAACGAGAGAGGGGACAAATTTATTGACTTCTGCATAAGCCAAGACCTGTCCATAACCAACACTTGCTTCGAACAACATAAGAGAAGGTTATACACTTGGACCTCCCCCGGCGGCCGTTATCGGAATCAAATTGACTTCATTACTATTGCAAGTCGATGGAGGTCAGCAATAACAAACACCCGCACATATCCGGGAGCTGATTGCGGTTCGGACCATCAACTTCTAGTGTCAGACCTACGTGTGCGACTAAAAAGATGCCGAAAACAGAGAAGTCACATAGTTAGGATCTCTCCAGCGGAATACGATTACTTTCAGAAGAAGACAGAGCCTGAATTGATAGAGATCCTTTCCAGTGCCACAGATCTAGACGCGAACCAAAAGTGGGAGCATCTTAAGTCCAAAGTTTCCGAGACGCTAAATTCGATGAGGAAAAAACCCGAAAACCGGAAAGAATGGATGTCAGATGAAGTCTGGGCAAACATAGCCCTGCGAAAAGAAATGAAGAAAGGAAAGCGATCGGACTTGCACGAGGAAGAATACTCTAGACTCTCCAAACTAATCCAACGACAGTGCCGAAGGGATGAAAACAAATACTTAGAAAACATCTGTATTGAAATAGAACGTCACGCTGAAAAACATCAATCTGCTGACCTCTTCAGACTGGTGAAAAAAATAACACATAAGTCGAAACCATCCTGCTGGATAATCGATGATAAGGATGGCAACCCGATCCAGGATGTCAAAGGAGCTGCAGAAAGATGGCGGGAATATTGTGAGGAACTTTATCAAGACCAACTACCTCAGTCGACTCAGCAAGATGACACTACGTATGACTTAGAACCTGCCATACTTCTGTCGGAAGTGCAAGACGCAATCCGGAAACTAAAAAGGAATAAGGCATCCGGACCTGACAATATCACGGCAGAAGCGTTGAAAGCCCTGGGTCCGAATGGGATTGCTAGTCTACACAACATATGCAGCAATATATGGAGCTCCAGACAGTGGCCATCTGATTGGGTACATTCTGTTATTCTCCCCCTCCACAAAAAAGGATCTGTTCGGAACTGCAGTAACTATAGAACAATAGCATTAATATCACATGCAAGCAAAATCCTTCTGTACATCCTGAATGCACGGTTGCGGGCTTTTTTGGACTGGCAGATACCACAAGAGCAGGCGGGTTTCGTCAAAGGGAGAGGAACCAGAGAGCAGATACTAAACTTACGCCTTCTAGTAGAAAAATGCTATGAATTTAACACCCCGACTTTCATGTGTTTCGTTGATTACCAAAAGGCTTTCGACTGTGTGAAATGGGAGAAACTATGGGAGGTCCTCTCGGAGACAGGAGTCCCTGCGCACCTGATATCGATCATCCGCAATCTCTATGAGTCTGGATACGGTACAGTCAGGATAGAAGAGGCAACTTCGACCAGCTTTAAATTCCAAAAAGGCGTTCGGCAAGGCTGTGTAATCTCTCCGATCCTATTTAACATCTATGGCGAACACATCATGCGACATGCGCTTGAGGGTTGGAGAGGCGGCATAAAGGTGGGCGGAGTCAGGATCTCGAACCTCCGATATGCAGACGACACCACTTTGCTAGCGTCTTCCGAAGCAGAAATGGCGGAAATTCTGGATCGTCTGGAATCGGTCAGCCTGAGTTTTGGGCTGTCTATAAATAAAAGCAAGACCAAGCTGATGGTGATAGATCGTTTTGCAACCATCCAGCGTACTGACCTTCTGCAAGAATACGAGACCGTTGACCAGTTCCAGTACCTTGGCTCCGTAATCACGAACAGAGGCAGCTGCGAAACCGAGATTAGGCGACGGATCGGCATGGCCAATTCAGCAATGACCCAGTTGAGTAAGGTTTGGAGAAATAGGAACATCACAAACAGAACCAAAGTTCACCTGGTGCGCTCTCTGGTCTTCTCAATTGCGCTTTATGGGGCAGAGACATGGACGCTCAAAGCCGGGGATAGGCAACGCGTCGACGCATTTGAAATGTGGTGCTGGCGCCGCCTACTGAGGATACCGTGGACAGCCCATCGTACAAATGTCTCTGTTCTAAGAGAGCTCAAGCTGGAAACCATGCCACGCCTGTCTTCTACCTGCCTACAGCGCGTTCTAAGGTATTTTGGTCATGTTGCACGCAGGAATACCGATAACCTTGAGAGACTTATGGTGACAGGGAAGATAGAAGGCAAAAGACCACGAGGCCGAAGTCCCATTCGATGGTCAGACCAGATATCCCAGCAACTGAATATGACTGTAAGCACTGCACTACACCAGGCGACTGAACGCGACCGATGGCGACAACTAGTGAACAAGATCATAAGGAGTCACGATCCTCAGCAGTGAGGGAACGACCAAGAAGAAGAACCGTTATTGTGGAGGTGCCATCTCTTTCTACCCACATTTTGGAACGTAAATAAGAATATTTTATTCTTATTTGAGAACTGTATTGGAGTACTGACCACCAGCAACGGAATCCCAGTCGAACTGCGAGATACTAACACAATGAACTCTGACCTTCTGTCTAACCGTTTCTTCATTGACAGTTATCTTCACGTTAACAGGGAGCGAATGCCGGAACGAATAGTGCACGCAAAAGGTTTTGGTTCTCTTGGCTATTTTGAAGTGACTCAAGACATCTCAAAATATATAAAAGAAGATGTTTTCAACGGAATCGGAAAAAAAACTCCAGTTGCTGTCGGATTTTCTCCTGTGGTTCAAAGTGTAGGAGGATCAGACTTGACTAGAGACTCGAGAGGAATGGCGATAAAGATGTACACGAAAGAGGGACATTTTGATCTAATTGGCGTCCACGCTCCAGTGTTCTTTATCAGAGACCCTTTTTTTTTAAACCCCTACATTCATAGTTTCAGAAGAAACCCTCGAACACATATGTATGACCACAATATGCGCTGGGATTTTCTCACGCTTAGGCCAGAATCGCTTCATGCCTTTTTGTGGTCTCAGTCTGATTTTGGAATACCAAATGGATACAGGCATACGAGCTTTTTCCCCACACATACGTTCATTCTCAATAATAAACATGGGGAACATTATTATGTTAAATTTAACATAAGCACTGAACAAGGGTTGGCATATTTGACTAATGAACAAGCAAGGGAAATACAAAGTCGAAATCTTGACTATTTTACTTCAGACCTATACAATGCCATTGCATATAAGATGTACCCTACGTGGAAATTGCAGATGGATGATATGACAAGGGATGATTTAAAACAAGCCAGTTTCGATCCATTTGACATAACACGGGAATGGCCAAAATGGAGCTATCATACTATTCCTATAGGTCGGTTGGTTCTGAGCAGGAACGCTGAAAACTATTTTGCAGCAATAGAACAGATGTCTTTCGACCCCTTTAGTTTAGTCCCCGGTATTCTTTCTTCTCCAGATCAATTATTCAGAAGTCGCCATTTACAGTATCGATATAGTGCTCACCACAGATTAGGTGGGAACTTTTATAAAACTGACACAAACCGTCCTGAATATGCTAAGACGTACGTTAGAGATGGAAGGCCACCGCTTAACGAGAATATGAGTGAAACTCCAAACTATTACCCTAATTCATACAATGGTCCAATACCTCACGTCGATAAAAATAGACCGCATGAAAGGTTAGTTGTATATGAGAGTAGTGCTGTTGATTTTCAACCAGCTTCTGACTTCTACAATCACTACGTGGCAGACGAAGGGCACAGACAACGCTTAGCAAGGAATATAGCGGAGACACTGGCCACTGTGACTCCTCCGGCACTTGAGAGGGCACTTAAGTTATTAACACTAATCGATTCTGACTTGGGAGAACGAGTGACTATGGGTCTATGTGAAACTATAGCTGAGAAACAATGAAATAAAATCTTAGGTAGACTTATGGTTTTTATAGAAAAACAAATCTGTACTGGATTGATTCGTAAGAAAATTGTGCGTAGCTTAGGAAACGGTAATTATACTACTATTCCAAAATAAATGAAATCCTCATGGAAAAATCTGATTCGACCTACACTAGAGCACTTCCTTCAGCATCCCACATTCTGATCTTTATTAGCAGTACCACTTTTACTACAAGGCACATCAGCCACAGCTAGGGCCTTGCAATTCCGGGATTTTTTGTATACAATAAAAATTGCAAAAAAATCCGGAATTGCAAGCCCTAGTCACAGCCACCAGCAAAAGCAAGAGCGCAACACTATGACTACGGAAATATGGTTAAAATTAGTCTGAAATAAATAAATGATACCTAATTACCTATATAGCGTATTTTCTTACCTAATCTACCTACCTATACCTTATTTTCTTGTACGATGTACCTATGTACGAAATATCATTTGATATTCGGATCAAAATTCTTTTCGTTGTCTTGTTTCATACCACTTTGTCACGCTTTTAGTTGCTATCTCTACTCAGTATAAAAAAAATCCGATAAAATTGTATTTCTTTTTCACGCTAGATTTTAATCCATACATTAGAAATTGAAAACAAAACATCATCTCATACAAAAATCACCACTATGTCACGTTTTTTTGGGACAAAAATTAAGACAACGAAAAGAATTTTGACCCATTCACAAGTCCTTGACGGTGAAGGAAAATATCGTGAGGAAACCTGCATACACCTGCGAAGAAATTCAAGGTTGTATGTGAAGTCCCCAACAAGTAGTGGACCAGCGTTAGGACCACGCAAAATAGGCACGTTTAATGTCGAGTTACAAAAAAATGTCCAGAATACAACAATAACAACCTTATTTTCTTAATCATCTTTCTCGATCACAGTTTGGGTAGTGAAGTACTTACGTGGGTATTGAGTCTGAGTACTTAGGGGCACATAAATACGTAATTTTCAGTTGCCTTTCAGTGGCATTCGTAAAACTCCTAAAAACACACGTAAAAGTAAGATAGAGGATATTGTCTGCTTGCATTCGACATTGCAATTAAGAAAAGACCGCCGTGTTGTCACGAAGTTCTAAAGTAACAAAAAAAACAGTCGTACGTATTAAGTACCTTCTCGTTCTGAAACTTTTGGAAATGCGGTTAAAATCGTGGTTAAAGCGACATTTGGTCTAAACCCAGAGCGGTTATCTGATCCGTGTACGATAAGCAAGCTTTAAATATAATTTAGCGATTGCTTACAGTACTTTTATTTTTATATAGGTAGATTTTTAAATTGAAAATCGAAGTAGATACTCTAATATTCGATAACCTTTATTTAAAAGGAACATTCATTTCAGCGAATGTAGGCCAAATAATTGGCACAGCAGGTATGTTGTATATAGACTTTAGTTCTAAATACGTTTCTCATGTTCCACATTGATTCTATAATTCATTATTTGCATTAATGTACGGTGCCGATAAACCGGAGCGATCACGGTGTTCAAAAATATCTGAACATGCACTCTAACGGTATGACAATAGAGGCCTGCTTAGATATTTGTGAACACCCTGGCCGCTACATAGTTATACCAGGTAGTAGATTAAGTATTGACATTACATAAATTTTGGTTTTGAATATCGGCCAAGTGCGAGTCGGACTCGCGCGCGAAGGGTTCCGTACCATCATCATCATCATCATCACATCAGCCGAAAGACGTCCACTGCTGAACATAGGCCTCCCCCAAAGATTGCCACAATGACCGGTCCTGCGCCACCCGCATCCAGTGGACTCCTGCGACCTTCACCAGGTCATCGGTCCACCTTGTGGGGGGCCTACCCACGCTACGTCTTCCGGTACGTGGCCGCCACTCAAGAACATTCCCGCCCCAACGGCCATCGGTTCTACGCGCAATGTGCCCCGCCCACTGCCACTTGAGTTTAGCGATTCGGAGAGCTATTTCGGTTACTTTGGTTCTGCTGCGGATGGTCTCATTTTTAATCCGATCACGCAGAGAGACTCCTAGCATAGCCCTCTCCATTGCCCTTTGGGTGACTTTGAGCCTTCTTATGAGGCCCATTGTAAGCGGCCACGTTTCAGTACCGTATGTCATCACTGGCAACACACACTGATTAAAGACTTTCGTCTTCAAACACTGCGGAATATTGGACGAAAATATGTGTCGTAGCTTCCCGAACGCTGCCCAACCGAGTCGGATTCGACGATTGACCTCTTTCTCGAAGTTGGACCTACCTAACTGGATAGTTTGTCCTAGGTATATATATTCGTCTACAACTTCGAGTGTAAAGTCTCCGATTATTACGGGAGTTGGTGCTACATGGGAATTTGACATGATTTTCGTCTTATCCATGTTCATCCTAAGACCAACTCGCTCGGAGGCTTTACTGAGGTCAACGAGCATAGTACTCAAGTCCTCCAAGGTCTCAGCCAAGACTACTATATCGTCAGCGAATCGAAGGTGAGTGAGGTACTCGCCGTTTATGTTGATGCCCAGCCTTCTCCAGTCCAGAGTCTTAAAGACATCCTCCAGTGCAGCGGTAAACAGCTTAGGCGAGATGACATCTCCTTGCCTAACTCCCCGCTGCAGCAGAATAGGCTTCGAGCTCTGGTCTTGGAGTCGGACTGACATTGTGGCGCTCTCGTACAAACACTTCAACACCTCGATATAGCGGTAGTCGACTTGGCACCGTTGGAGAGACTGTAGTACTGCCCATGTTTCGATCGAATCGAAGGCTTTCTCGTAGTCCACAAACGCTAAACAGAGAGGCAGGTTATATTCTTCGGTCTTCTGTATAACCTGGCGAAGCGTATGGATGTGGTCTACGGTACTAAAGCCTCTTCGGAAACCGGCTTGTTCGGGAGGCTGGAAGTCATCAAGCCTGCGTGCAAGACGATTCGTAATGACTCTTGAAAACAGCTTATAGACATGGCTCAGAAGTGAGATGGGTCGGTAGTTCTTCAATAAAGCGTTGTCACCTTTTTTGAAGAACAGTACCACCACACCTCTGTTCCATGCCTTTGGCGTTCTCCCTTCCAGTAAGACGGAATTGAACAACTTCTGAAGGGCCGTAAGGATCGGTTTACCACCCGCCTTCAGAAGCTCAGCTGTAATTCCGTCCTCCCCAGGCGCCTTGTTATTTTTGAGCTGTTCAAGAGCCATTCTAATCTCGCACAGGCTGATGTCCGGGATGTCTTCTGTATAGTGTCGGGTCAGTCTAGCTCTGAGGTCTTCCGCTAGATCAACTTCGGGTCTGCTAGTTGACGTGTACAGCTGTCCATAAAAACCCTCTATCTCACTCAGCAGCTCAGATCTGGATGTGACGATTCTACCATCCTCAGTCTTTAATTTGGCGAGCTGGCTTTGCCCAACAGACAGATCCCTTGCAAAAACTTTAGAGCCCTTGTTCCGCTCGATGGCTTCTTCTATGCACTTGGTACGGAATTGGCGCATATCGCGTTTGAGGGACTTAGAGATCTGTCTGTTGAGCTGCCGGTATAAAGTCGCATCAACTGAGGATTGTAGAACCAGTTCACTCCTTTTTTCCATTAGTTTCTGAGTGGAGTCTGAGAGCTTTCTGGTCTTATTTGTCCGTTGGGCCTTAAAAAACTTAGACCCAGCGCTATGGACAGCTTCCACAAACCCGTCGTTGAATACGTCCACATCATCGCCTAGGCAATCGAAACGGTTTTGGAGTTCCAGCTGAAAGCTCTCGGGGTTTTGGAGATGGAGTGCAGGACGGAGCGTAGACTTCATCAGTCGCGAGCGTTCTAGCTTAGGACATATATTCAACGTGCCTCTTACCAGGCGGTGATCGCTTCCGGTTTTAACCGTACTGATCACAGAAACATCGTTGAATATATGTCTCTTCGTCGACATGATGAAGTCGATCTCGTTTTTAGTTACACCGTCGGGACTCATCCAAGTCCATTTTCTGTGCTCGCGTTTCTTAAAGAAGGAGTTCATCATGTAGAGTCCCTCCTTCTCCAAGAAACCAGCCAGCAGATGGCCCCGGTGGTTCCGACGTCCAACCCCAAATTGCCCCACCCTCAGCTCGTCACCATCTCTCTTGCCCAGTTTCGCGTTGAAGTCCCCCATAACAACGGTGAAGTAGGTTCTGGAGCTATGCATGGCTTTTGAGATATCATCATACATAGCCTCCACCTCGTCGTCGGAGTGTGTCGAAGTCGGCGCGTACACCTGTATGACCTTCAGCGAGTATCTCTCAGATACTCTGAGTATAAGGTACGCCACCCTAGCCGACACACTCTCGATCTTCACCACGTTGTTTACGAGGGACTTGTGGACGATGAACCCGACACCTCCCTGGGACTGTTGGTCGCCCTCCCGGAAATAGAGCAAGTTGCCGGACTTTAGGATTATCGTATCCTCGCCCTCTCTTCGGACTTCTGACAATCCCACAATGTCCCAACGCAACTTGCTCAATCCTTCCTCCAGTTCCACTAACTTTTCGTCGGTCCGCAGTGTACGTGTGTTGTACGTTGCCAGGGCCAGAGGTCGTCGGTGGTGGTAGCCGGATCTTTGCCGGAGATTCTTAGCACCCCTGACCCCGCTAGCACCCTGGCCGCTACCATAACCAGGGCACCGGGGGTCGCCGGAACCTCGGGGCCGCGGCCTTGTTTGTATCATCATGGGGGGTAATTGCCATAATCGCCACGCTTGGCATGCGGGTTGGCGATCGCAGTGTCTCCACCGTACTTTAGGGATGCTGCTGCCCATCCCCCGGTGGTCTTGGTCGTAGTTTTCAGACATACCCGGGTCAAGTGTATGATCAGTAACACTTCAGTCCCTTAGTCGACTCCTACGACACCCACGGGAAGAGTTGGGGTGGTGACAAATGTATTCTTACTGCCGTCACCACACGGCAAGGTTCCGTACCATTATCAATTTATTATTAAAAAATACAGTTAAATCAACCTACCTCAAAAACTATAGGAGATAATCTAATCAAACTAAAAATCGTTGATAGGGTTTATTAATATTGATAACATACTTTTTTTTTAGAATTTTATACCACGTAGTTTAAAAAATAGAGGGTGGGGGACACATTTTTCAGAATTTGAAAGCTGATACCTCGAAAACGGTTCGCTTAAATTAAAATGAGACATATAAACCTTCATATTATTTATTTTCAAAGACCTTTCTATTATTACCCCACACGCTTATATACAACTAAAAAAATGTTTCTATCCCTCAGTTACATGTATGGAGGGCCCCCACCCCAATGGTTTTTTTTTACAATTTAGTATCATAATCCTGTAGCGGTTCATACAACACATATCCTTACCAAATTTCGTTACTGTAGCATTTATAGTTTCCGAGTAAATCGGTTGTGACAGACGGACAGACGGACATGACGAATCTATAAGGGTTCCGTTTTTGCCATTTTGGCTACGGAACCCTAAAAAAGGTATTGACATAAATAATTGAAAACTTATACTCGTAGAAGGTTGCTAGTAATGCATGTTACCCGTTTACCCAAAAGTCTGCATAATGACAATAGGCTTTATAGGTATCGTCTCGCTTCGTACACACATCACAAGCTTTAATAGAGCATGGCGTGGGACTAGGATAAGTGTTCCTAATTTTTTTTTTAATTTAAAGGACAACGCGTTTTTAACTTATTAGGTAATATCATCAAAATATACCTTCATCTGGAGGTAAAGGCAGTTTTCTGACCCGACAAAATAATATTTCCTCGTATTTATGAGGCCTATAGGATAAACTTTTTTCCTGTTCCATTACTTAATCAAAACTTGAACTCGTTTTTGAGGTTATTCACATAATATCCTGTGGAAGAATATTAATATCATGTAAATGTTATAGCTTCCTTTTATGTAAGTCAAGTTGTCACGTCCGTTTGAAACATCATTTTCTTTTCCTGTCTTATTTAATGGAAAAATATTATAGTATAACATGATACCCTATGAAACATGGTAGGACATTGGTGCCTACCTCACCTGTAGATCATGAACCCTGTAAAGTGTTCGAAATGTCGGGATGTAGTTAAACTAATTAATATACGCGATATGATCCGTTTATTCCATGAAACACGGTCGGAGTTAAAAAATCGCTATATGATTGTGACTGTGGTGTAGAGCCTGTGCCTTTTCAACTTATTTTAAGATTTGACAGCGAAAGTAATACATAATTTATAAATTATCTTTTTGTCGCGAAAATAAGACTAGTTTTTAACTCTTTAATTTTTGGAAAATTCTAAATTTCTCAAAACATATCAGATCTTTTTTTACCGGAAAACTCCACGTTACCGACCATTTTTCGAAAGAAAAACCTATGTATATACACTGACAGACAATTCTTGGTAGTTTGCCATTGGCGTGGTATACAAAACACATGGCTAGCACCGGTAAGTTGAGAAGTTAAGTAGACATTTCGAATTTTCCACACGTCCTACATTAGATCATTAAGACATTACTTGGGCTAAATTCAGTTCTGAGTCGCTGTTATTAATCATGGCTACGTGATGTGTATTGGTCATGTTTTGTCTGATTATGAGGGCAATATCCTGTCATACACAAATACAATATCAGGGGGTTACCATGACGTACTAATGCTATTCAGTTTAGGTCGAGAGAAAGGGACAAGGCTACACGAGTCGTATATTTCTGTGTGTATTTGGTAACTAGCTACGAAATGAGAAACGTGTTTTCCCATCTTGTGTCCAGCTACCAAATGGGAACGATTTAAATAGCTAAAAAATAGGCGATAGCGAAGAACTGTACAACAACCTTACAATGAAGAAGTAATAAAAGTCCCTATACAGCAGTTTGGACGTCATAAGAATTACCGTTTCGTAGCCAGCTTCGAATCAGGAATATTTTTTCCATTTGGAAGCCAGCTACCAAACATGGCTATACCAGATGGGACTAAAGGGGCTTATTTGTAAGGTATAATTTAAATTACGTCTAGTCATAACTAGTCAAAGTGTATGTGATGTCATACACATTTATGAAATTTCCTCATTTCTTATGACAGCCATGTGACTGACTAATATGACTTTAGATCGTTTACGTCTAATTACAGTCATAAAACTCATAAACATGAGTTTTCTAACGAATCGACGTGTGCTAAAACCCGCATTAAAATACATGTGACATGCTTAAGAGAATGTAATGCAATTTTCAGTAATGTTGTCTTTAAAAATAACGTATAGTTGAAGTGAACATTTTAAACGATTACTGCAGCAGTTAGCTCCGTCAGTGACTAGTTAGTGTCATTTTAATGTCAATGCATAATCATTGATATTTCTTATACAGAGCGAGCAAATACATTAAGAATAAATAAATAGACAATAATTTGAATTTTATTGTTAAAAATCATGTCAAGTTTAGGATGGGTACAAAAATACTACTAGAATTTTCAAACAACCTAACACTCCTTAATAGCTTCAGTGTCGGATTGTGAAAATTTTTTTTTCTACACCTCGACTGTAATGATTGAATTAGACACAAAATTACATAAAACACACCAACTTATAGATAATCGTATAGGTGAAAAAGTTAAGAAAAGCTTCTGTTGTATGTTGTTGTAATCTATCCAGAATTATAGGCATTTGTTTGATTAGTGTTCGCATTTTAGACATAATTATACTGTCTATTTGAACATAAGTATCACTACTACATACAACATGTGACTTACTTACGTTTTTTACCTAGGTATATATATATGTAGGTGTATATATATATATTTTTGAATGTGTCGGAGGTAAACAACTGAGCTCTCAGCCCACCTAATGGAAAGCGGGAACTGAGGCCCATGGACATAATGACCAAATAATCGCCTATGCGCTGCCTACCCTGAGGACTTGGATGGATTGCCTCTATGCCAGTAATTACATCTTACCCTAGGCTATCTTACCCCCAAACCTGAACACAGTACTAACTATTTATTGAATTCGCTAGTCAACTATAATAACTCTCTATACAACATTGTAGGCAACTATAATGAATTTGACCAATCGCGTGCCTGCAAAAAATATATCAATGAGCGGCCACCTCAGGATATGCACTTCGTTTCAGCAAATTTATTTAATTATTTACATTTGTTTACTTATTTTTATTGACTGGGAGAAAAAGCTTTGTAAGTAAGTATACAATACTGTTATACCTAATCAAGCTTTATCTACATCCGTATTATAATTTCCCTATTATTCAGAAGCGGGAATGTAATGACCTATATTCAGAAATGGTGTCTGAGGCTCGAATTACATTAAAAATTTATTGGACCTGAATAAAGATTGAATTTAAGGACATCGTAACAATTTTAATACTATGTAGTGTGTACTGAGTTGTTGTGTTGTGTACTTTGAAACTTTGCATGCTAGAAAAAGCTAAGTATATGACTCATACCCTATCACTTCTTGATACATAGATACATACATTTTGGTGATTCTGAATGAGAGGGGATCAAGAAATCCAGGTGTTTGTTAGTTCAAAAATGATCATGTTTCGAACTGTTGATCATTAGCTTAGAGTCACTGATTTTCAGTCTAAAATATATATTATGTGATTGCATATACTCAGTACGTACGTCTATCTAATATGACTCTAAACTGTTAGGCATATTGTAATGGGGTACTTGGTCGTAGATAAAGAGTAAAATGTATAAAAATTGTAAAAATAATCACCAGTATATTTTAATTTACATTTAAAAAAATACTCATATAATAGGGGGCCGTTCATAGGAACGATTGTACTTTTTAACATCTCCTTTGTAGAAACTGGCATTGTTTGTTAGTTGTTACCAAGTTAATTGTTCTTTGTTATGTACACGCACATAATATTAATGAATGATCGACTATGCGGTATTTCTGTGGCGGTATTTGAATATTAATAATTATATTTACCCTATACTTTAAATACAGTTTGTTCGAAAAGTGAAGGCAAGTTGGTGGTACAGGGTGCTTAGCCAAGTTGCCAATCGCTAGCGCCTGCTAGCGCATCGTAGTTTTCCCTCTTTGTAGCACTAATATGAAGGAGTAACAGAGAGGGAAAACTACGATGCGCTAGCAAGCGCTAGCGTTTGGCAACTTGGCTAAGCATGCAGGCATGCCTTGCTGCCAGACGCCACCACTTCCCGCACAGAGTCTACTGAGGTACCTACCTAATCAATTAACTAACTACACGTGTATTTAACCTATTATACCGGGTGGCCAATTCAAATCGGTCAGTATGGGAAAGTCTGAAACTATAAGACATACGAAGATTTATTCTTAGGAACCATGTCATTGATTTTGATAATAAGATTTCATTGCGTTGATAAATATGAAAGAAAAAAGTTTTTTTTTCTTAAGATTTACACAATAAACACCTAGTAAAATAAATTTAAGTACGTGAAAACAATGAATTCCATTCATTTTAGACATCATGTTTCTTAGAGACATTTACTGCTTAAGACCTACACAAACGATATCTGAATAGAAATAGTGTATGTTTATTTTTTTCAAAAACAACCGGGTTCGATTCCCTTGCTGGGTACAGTTTATTTTTCAAATGTATGAATGCAGTTTTCCTTTTTATCAAAATCGGTGACATGGTTCCTAAGAACAAATCTTCCTATGTCTTATAGTTTCAGTCTTTCCCATACTGACCGATTTGAATGGGCCACCCTGTATATCAGAGACCGTTCCTGAGTCATAATAATATTATATTATATCGTCAGTTGAGAAGAAAGAAAGAAAGAAAGAAAAAATCTCCGTATCTCAGTTCTATTTCAATAGCGACATAATACGACGTTGCTAACAATTATAGAGAATTTTGGTTGTCAGTCGGTATATGGTAGGTACTAAATGACACTACAGAGTGTTGTTATTTTTCAATTAAGGTCAATGCGGGTAAGACTGTCTATCAGGAAAGTCCATCTACCAACTGATTTCCACCCCAAACTCAACAGTATAAGACGCACATGTCGGACTTTCCTTCAAAATAAAATATGCCGGACTTACCCACACTGACCTAAATGGGTTATTCCCACATGTTACCACCCATCTGATATCACAGTGGTAACAACTGGGATGCGTTTTCCCACCTGTTACCAGTTGGAACAACTGGGAATTAAAATTCCTGGGATTTCTTTTTCCCAGTAAATACTTTAGTCGGAAAAATATTCCCAGTAGTTACCACCAAGTACCTACTCTAGTGGTTCTAGTGGTGGTACAAGAGGCACAGTAGATAATTATGTCTACTCTTTGTCAAATAATACGGGTCAGCGAATTTTTTCTGTAGAAAATAACGAAAATTTATAATTTTATAAATGTTTGTGTTAGAAGTAGAATCATTTTTATTAACGGTCTGTGTTGGACTATCTCTGAATTTTTCAGCCCAAATAAATATAACTTTATCATCAGATGACTCCGAATATACATACATATATCAATTGCAAGTCATAATATAAAACTCGTACTTATACTTTTTTGGTTTGGTGGTTTATAAACATAATAATATATATTATATCTCTAAAAATGCCAATACAAGCTGATTTAAAAAACAGTCCACCTACTCGTAATTTTTTTTTAATATGTGTAATTAACATGTTTGCTGTATTTTCTATGAAAAAATTAACCCCGTATTATTTAACTGCGAGTGTAGTAGGTATTTAGAATATATCGTGGACATTCACTGTGCAATGTAGACAATAGTATATAAATTTTATAATTGAACGACATTTGGCATGGTTACTTGCGTCAAAGACTTTGAAATTCAGCCCGTCTCGCTCACTCGATTGGCAAATGGCTGTTGTGCAACAGAAAAAATGTCAGAGCATAAAACAATGATCAATTCAATAAGTAATTAGCTGTTCGTTTAGCGTTATACTGCAACAGTGTATGATGATTTTGAAAGAAACATTTATACCTAGGTACGTACTCGTATAAACGCAAATTGTAACTGCAGACTTAGCACATCGTTGGTGCCACAGTATGACGCCGCGAGATAAACTACCCATCTTTTAACCCTTCGTCTGTGGTTGCTAAGTATCAGTACAATGGATTTTAATTAAAATTATGAATTGATTTGAGTTCAATATCTATCTATCGTACGGATCCTTATCACAGACGAAGGGTTAAGGCCAAGCCACACCGGAAGCGTGTGCACCATCGTATGTGTTATATCCAGAGATCGGACAAATAGGCCGCCTTTTGTGACTTCTGTTTCTTGTATTTCTTTTGTTTTGCGAACTTTTGTTCTTTATTACGTGTGAGGTGTGCAATAAAGAGTTTTGTATTGTATTGTATATGCGTCATTGTTCGCAATAATATCGACATGACTCCAAATTTGATTCAATAATTAATCATGTACCTAATCAATTTCAGAAAATTACCTATTTGACACCGGTAACTACATGTACCTTTATAATTAGTCAGCTTTAAAATCTTCGAAATCAAATCTCAAAAAATTATTCCTTTAATTATTCATTTAATCAACTTTGGTGTCATGTCCATATTATTGCGAACAATGACGCACCTTTGTCCGATCTCTGGTCATATCTCATACTTGCTGGTCACTCGCACGTGCACGCCAGTTGCCATGCAAGGTGAGAAAATAGAGTGGTCTCGGCGCCGAATATAATTTCGTTCCTTTCGCCGTCGAGACCTTAGGTCCGTGGGGTCCTAGCGCTCTGAGTCTCTTCAAAGACCTGTAGAAAAGACAGAGACCCAAGGGCTGGCAGCTTCCTCGCTCAACTGATTAGCTTGGCAATCTAGCGAGGAAATGCTGCCAGCGTCCTGGGTAGCATGCCGCAGGGGCGTGTTTTAGATTTATTTTAGATTTTATATTGTTTTATTTTAGTTTTTATCTAGTTTTAGTTTAGTTATACTTTTTTAATTTAATTTTGTATTTACCTAATTCTAGTTTGTTTATAATTGACTAGCGACCCGCCCCGGCTTCGCACGGGTACTATACCTACATATAAATCTTCCTCTTGATTTACTCTACCTATTAAAAAAAATCTCATCAAAATCCGTTACGTAGTTGGAATGATTTAAGCGTACAAAGGGACATAGGGACAGACAAAGTGACTTTATTTTATACTATGTTAGTGATTGTAGTTATTTTGAGAAAAAATGTATATATATATATTATGTTTTTCTTTTAAAAAATATGACATTTATATAAGTTACAACGCGCACGCGCACGTGCTGCACACGCATCCGGTGTGGCTTGGCCTTTATTCGTACCCACTTATGAGAATATAAAAGTCTATATCGCCGCAATAATCTCCTGCAATTTAAATCCTTTTGCACTGATTGGGTGTGCATGGGAGAATAATTTCCAATGTAGGGAAAATCAGCGTGTAAAAATATCGCTTGAAAACAGACCTACCACTACTACCAAACCACTTTCGACGTGTTGCTTCTCTGTCATACATCTGTACGAACTTACAAGAACGACAAAGAGGGAACATATCGAGCATCCCTCGGGATGGCACCGCAGATCGTCACGAGACGCACAAAATGCTTGTGTAGAATTTTATTATCACTGGAAATGTTTGTTTATGTGTCATTTATGATTTGCAAGTCTTATTAACACGTGAAATGTTTTGTTGACTGTTTTACTTTCTGTTTAATCTGTCTGTTCCACAAATATTGTTGGCCTAATTGTAATGGCTAAGAATAGTAAGAATACATGTATTCTTTTCTGTGTTCCAGGAACTAAATCTTAGGATACTCGTATTATTGGCGATTTAGAAACTGTAAATAGTTATTTTCTCAAACATGCAATGAAATGTTGTAGTTACGTGCCTAAAAAGTGGCCGGGAAGTACCTCGTAGCACTTGCCGGCCTAGGCCGGCAAGTGCCTCTTTTTTAAATTTCAATTGACATAGGGTTGTGACCTGGCATCTTGGCTTTCAGCCAATAATTATCTGTAAGTAATATTAGTATAAAAAAAAATGATTGGCAAATTTTTGTAGCTATACTTAGGTATTTAAATTATATAATTTAAAATAAATGTTTGTAGCTATACTTAGGTATTTAAATTATATAATTTAAAATAAATGTACAATAACTACTCAAAATAATATTTAAAAAGCAGTATTATACGGCGCGATCCGTTGGCCCCGATATACCGCATGCGATTAATTGGACCCAACCGACCGCGTCGTCTAATACCGCTTTTTAAAAGTAAACATTTGCAACTTTCAAACAGGTCAATCTTTAAAAAAAAATTAGGTGTCGGTGTCGTATTTGACTTTTGTTGTGTTTTAAAATCTTAGTTATATGTAGTAAAGAAGATACATTTTTGGTTTCATTTCATTGCATGTTTGAGAAAAGCATAATGCTTTTCTCAAACATGCAATGTACATACAATAGTACATAGTAATGTACTATTGTTATACAAGGGTGCAAAGTTGTATTTTACCCGCGAGTATAAAATTGAAACACGAGCAAGCGAAAGGATTCTATAGTTCTAAAATAGAATCCTGAGCGCAGCGAGTGTTTTAACATACGAGAAGTAAAATACATTTGCACCCGTGTGTAACACAAAACTTTTCCCCTCACAATAGCGAGGAAACTCAAAAAGGTAATTATCTGTTCACATTACAATCATCATCAGGTTAGTGATAATAATTTTCGAAATGCATTAATGCAAGATTTTGTCGCAGTAAACTTAGCACTTTTATAGGTTGACATTCAAATTCTTAGCCGTGATGCATTGAACAGGGGGTGACACTTGTCAACTAAAATTCAGGGCCGTTTTTGAAAGACAATTTAGTGCGGCTTGCGGCTTCCATGTTTTATTTGTTCGTAGGATTTATGTGTTAAAATCATCATATTATTTAAAGGTTTGTATTTAACACTAAATTCTCAAACAAATTATTTAATCATCATTAATGTGGAACGACTTCCATGAGCATTTTACGTTTTGTTATCTGTTAAACGAATGCTACTTCGCGCTACGCTCCTAGGTCATTACTTTGCCACACAAGTGAATAATATGCTTTTTTACCCGTTCGTATTAAAGAATAAACGAGCGCTTTACGAGCTAGTGAGGGGAAAACGAAATTGTATCACCATGTTATCGTTTTACGACGTCAAGAAGAATGTAGATAAAAGCAACATAAATAACTAAGTAAAAATTCTGGACGTAAATGGCATAGACATTAACGCATCGCGGGAGTAATAGAAAACTAAAAATTTGGTAAAAGAAATGTTAGTCATTTAATAATATTTTGCGGCGTCGGGTTTTTAACACTCTCAATTACTCGTAGTACCTAATACCGTACTTACCTCCCTAGATGCACAATGTACTATTTAAGCTACCAATATTAAATTACAACTAAGAGTAGCTAAGATAATAATATGAAAACAACGTTTGGTGAGTAATTTGTTGTTGTTAATTTTCTTTTGTTTTTACGACCTCTTAAAGCCCCAACGTGAGAGTTGAGAATTTATCTACTTTGTTACTATGCAACGTAGATTAAATAGTTTCCTGGATAAAACATGTAGTATTTTTGACATTTGGAGATCTCATTCTGTATGTGACCTTATAGGTCACAATTTAATTCACTGGTAGAATTGCAGAGGGTTAATTCTGACTGTTGAGACCACGTAAAATAGGCACGTTTGATGGCGCGTTGCGGAAAAGGGTCAGAATACAATACAAATACAAAGAGGCATCTGAATAGGGTGCAGGTACCTACCGGGTCATTGTCAGTTGGAAAAACAAAAGTTGCCCACTCGGTGGTCGGTGGTTAACAGATTTTATAAGTCTATGGTACGATTTTACTACATAGGGTTGTAGAACGAGGAAGGGTAATATCTGAACGCTTCAACCGACTAATTTTGGTGGCATAATTTTTGCCGAAGTTTCTATTCGTTACAATGTGATACTTCGTCATTTGAAGGATGCACGGTACCTTATACAAATGACGAAGTATAACATTGAGACGTTTAGATAAGTACTTCGGCAAAAATAATGCCACCAAAATTAGGCAGGTGAAACGCTCAGATATTCACCCGGAACCTAGTAGTACCAGTAGTTGTTTTTATCGTAAAATTAGTACACGAACTCCTTAACTTTATGTATGTCCTAAAAACGATAACCTAAATCTTACAATGACCCTACTGCTGAAATACGCAAATATCACCTTAATACAATTTTATGTAACATAGGAAATCCGTTAGATACTCCAAATAGGTACAACAATCGCGTGCGCTGCAAAAGCTAAGACTATTTCCAATGCCCGAGTTAATTGTACGTCGTGTCAATTGATTGTTGCCAATTGCCGTGTTTTTTACCGCCCCGTGGAAATAAACACACAATGGATGACACAGACACGTACTGACGGACGTGGAACGATGTTTCAGGAAAAGGGAAAAGTAATTTTTAGACTAAGGTTGTAAACACTGTGCATGATCGGACTCTTTGTTCTGTCGTTTATTTATGCCTCATTAACTACAAATTAGTTATTTTACTTAGGGCCTGTTTCACAATCTCCAGTTAAAGCTATCTGGCAGATAAAAATAACACGCTCTCTTTATTCTTCCAGGTGAAAGAAAGAGATAGTGTTATTTATTATCTGACAGATAGCTTTAACTGGAGATTGTGAAACAGGCCCTTAGCCATTAATGTTAGAGTGCTGTCTAACTAGACAACTTAAAACTTTAAAACATGCCTTTTGACGCGGACGCGCAAAATGGAATGATGAACTTTGCATTTTGTAAGGTCAAATAATGGTACTTAGGAAAATGTTACTGTAAGATCTGATTAGGAACGAAAAGACTATATTTGTTTGACAAAATAAACTCTTAATAATAATATATTATCACTAATTGAGCATTTTTGTGGAACTCTCTGGGGGAGGCCTATATCCAGCAGTGGATGTCAATTGGCTGATGATGATGATGATTAATTGAGCAGTTATATGGCTCTAGAAGTTAATCCTGCAACTTGTTGCTCAATGGTTTTCAGCGTGTAACAAAAATGGTGTTCTTTTTAATTAAGAACCCATTCAGTATAGCATTCTGACAAAAAAATATTTTTGTGTAGCGCTTGTCATCCAAGTACCCTACAAAAAAATTTGTCCTATTTTTTCCTATTCACAATACCTGTGTACGATAGTGGATGGATCCTTAAACGGCGGATCACACACTATTTTTGTTATAGCCTTATTAAAAATAAAAGAAATGACTTTTTATGATAGAAAATCTGACGTTATGTGTCAGGCACAGAAACGACTTTTTTTATCTCCCTGGGATTATATATCATGCAGCATCTGGTTTTTATTAAATTGTTCGCACGATGAAATAGTAGGTAACTGCTGAAATTCGATCATTTTGTTGTTGTTTGATAAGTAATTATTCAGCTGATTTATCCGTATACTTAGTTACAATTATAATTTATCTCATGTTTGTAAATAAGCAATGTTTAATAGTACGTAATTCGTAATAAGATTATTTTATAACCTATTAACCTAGGACAGTAAATTAGCAATTTAAAATTAAAAGGCTCAGAGTACTTACATTAAAATTCCTCTATTGGATAAATCCTTTTAGAGATAACTAGTAACGAGACCGATAGGCATTTCATTGCAACACGCGGTTGCATCAGTGTAGAAGTGGACAGATATCATGAAGTGCATTTAATTCACTTAGTGCTGATTAGCTACTGGATACAAGTACAGCCTATCCATCTTTACTTGTCGTCTAGCAAACAAATTTCTAAGCTCCAAATACAAGTTTTTTCACTAAACCATTAGTTTTGCTGAAATTAGGAGACTAGGGGCAACATTTAACCTTGGCGGACACTAAACGCATATAGGCGTAATCTCATTGTTTCTTCTATCGTGTCTGGAGTAGTGTCCGACAAGGTGTTAAGCCACCTCATATTATCGCACATCACATACACAAAGACATCATCAGCCTTTCTCAGTCCACAGCTGGACGCAGGGATCGGAACCGATTTTTAGAAAAACCTCGAAATAGCTAAATATTTTAAAATGTTTTACACTTTTTATGTCGTTTTCAACATTTTATGTAATTATTAACATCGTATTTTTTAATTACTCCATTAACAAAAAAATATATAACCGAAGAGCGAAAAAGAACGGTATTCGAACCGTTCTTTTGTATGGAGAAACAACCGTTATCCGATCCCCAGCCAGGGATCTTTTCTGTCGGTACGATATTATACTTGTCGGTACGATATTACGTCTCATTCTCAGTCGGTAGGTCGTGGTCGTGGTCATCATTGTGGATCACGATGAGCGATGATCTTGGTAATACCACTGCTGGACGTAGGCCTCTCCTATTAACTATGCTTATGGATGCATTAGAAGATAAATACCCATAATCGCCACTCTGGTCAAGCGGGTTGGCGATCGCATAGTGATGCTGCTGCCCATCATCAATGTTCTTATATACACGAATATTCAGTGACGTTTTAACACATTACTTAAACACACACCCACATTCGTTAGGTAGGTACTTATTGCACATCAATGAGTATATATTTTTTGTGTAATAATTGTGTTAGACTGTTAATATTATTTAACGTAGTTGTAAGTATATTTGCCATGTTGACATTAAATAATTTGAATTGAATTGAATCTTAACGCTTCATTATCAGAAATCGGACAAATGATGAACTCCAAAGATAATTAAATGATTAATCAATTAAGCGTTTTTTGAATATTACATATTTGATATCAGTAACTATGAATATCTGAGCAAATAGTCTTAAAATATTAAAACATCGAAATTAAATTTTAAGAAATTGTTCGAATTTATTTATATTAGTTTTAAGAATAGTCTTTAGCTTTTCGCTGAGTGGTAACCTTTTTGGTGTGTTTGTAATTCAATTCATTTCTTTTTAAGTGTCTCTATTTAATCACAAAATAAATAATATTCTATTCAATTCTATTTAACCAATTTTGGAGTCCTGTCCATATTATTGCTAACAATGATGCCCACTTGTCCGATCTTGGTTATAATCAAGTTTAGAGTTGTTTACAGCTGGAAATGTGAAAATTGAATAGAAACAATAGAAAAGAAGAAATTGTAGGAAATTGTTTAGGTACTAGATAAGACACGTACGGATGAATAGGCTTCATGAACCTGAGAGTTTGTTAGCACTTTAATATTGTATGGACATGGACACGAGTTATGTTTAACAGTTGTTAAAGATTAAGAAAATCCACTATTTGCCTAAGGTGTACAGAAACAAATGTTTTTGGCGTATTATTGTTGTTGGTACCTATCACCATGATCAATTGATCACAAATTCAGAGAATAAAGTCACAGCCCGTTTGATCCAATATCTCTAAAGAAAAAAATAGAATGCAATGCAGATATTGTGAGTGTAGTATGAAATCAAATATATAATTGTATTATCTCGCGCTTTTCATACTTGATGCTACATAAAATGATGTGTGGTTCTTTGCGAAGTTAGGACTACAACAAAATATAGCACTTTGTTGGGCTCCAATTTTATTGCAACTATAAAATGAATTGACTGATAACTTAAGCATGATGAATAAAATATCCTAAGCACTCGGAGACCGGACGCTACATGGCTTAGTACCTGTACCTGTTTTCAGGTTTTGTTTTTCAAATCTTAGCGTTAGCGTAGTTTTTCCTTTTACATAGGTATATTAAATAAAAAAAATAAACAAACAGACTGGCGGCCTGTAGTCTTGATTACAACTAGGTACATGAATGATTATCGCTACATGCATTAACTTCTCTGTTTTCGTTATTACATTTTTTTTATTTTATAGTTACGAATTTGTTTATATAAATTGTAAATTGTCAACCTTTATGTGGAAGCCGTTTTAGAGATTTTTTTAAAGGTATCCGTTGTTATTGATGGTAGATGAGTGTTTGGTTGATGTTTTGTATCTACTTGTATGGCGCGTCGAGTGGTTTACTAATGTTTGGCAAATAATTTTTCCCAAAGTATCACATCGCAAACTATTTTTCCCAAATTTTCATTTGGCAAAAATTCTATTGTCAAAACTACTTATCGCAATTTTACAGTTAGCAAGCCTTTTTTTGGCAAGCGATTGTTTAGCAAAGAATTACTTTGTCGTTTTTATTTTCCCAAAATATTTTTTGGCAAATGCATCGTTTGGCGTAACATACTAATCCCAAAATATTGTATGGCATACGATTTATACCGCATACTCGTATACAATATTACATCGCAACCAATTTTTCGCATAAAGTCATTTCGCCGAAAGACGGGGTTTTATATTATGTTGATTAACAATTAAAAGTCGGGTTCTAAACAGTAATTTAGATGAAACTGATGAGGGAACGCAATGCCGAGGGAATAACAAAACAGTCGGTTCTGGCACTCGCCGGCCGCTGCCGCGGCACGCTCGCTTCGCTCGCTCGGCTCGTGCGCTGTATGGTCGCAGTTTCGCCTAACACTCCTCCTCGCTTCGCTCGTCGTCGTACCTAACGGTGGCTCTGGGATAGTTTTTTTATGAAAATGAAAATAAAAATATAGTTTTTTTATCCGTGGCTATGTGTGCCTTCTTAGTACATACCAATAAAAAATATGAATAGTGATCATGATGATGGATTTTATTTTCTCACTTTATTCATTATGATACCAATTATTCATGAAATACGTTTTTTGTTCCAGGCAAGTTCAAGCCAAGGGTTTTGCACGAAAGTACGAATTTCCTGTATAGACCTACGAACTTTAAAATAATATTATCATTTGCCAGGCTTTTGCTACAAGTAGAGCTTGCGAAGTATCAAATTTGGGATATTTTTTTTGGGATTTTAACTTATGACAAAATAAAACATTTGCTTAATAAGCATTTGCTTAATAAAATCTTGACGAAGTGAAACTTAGCAAAATAATAATTTGACCAAATGAATAAAATGAGAAATGTAACTTTGCTAAAGATTTGTTTGGGAAATGAGACTATTGCGATAAGTTATTTGGGAAGTCATATTTGGGAAACATAATTTGCCAAATGGCAGTACACCGCGTCGAGTACTTAGGTACTAATTTGCTGGCATCGATATGTAGAATCAACTAGTTTAAGGACACCAAGCGAATATGAATACTTATCGACACATATCACCACTTACTTTGGATTTCTAGTCTTTCCAGTTTATCTTCAGCCCGCTGCTGCAGTTCTAAAGGACTTTCTATATGGTAGAAGATGCTGGCACCAACTAAAAGATACACAATGTGCAGTGCCAGCATGCACGCGAGTTGCTTTTTAGACATCATCTTGACGAGATTTCTTCAAAACTTGTTTCAATAAATTAAAGTACGATCACAACCAAATAAACTTAAATATAAATAATCACAGACAATCCATATAATCCATTGCAAATGCAACTTTCAATTAAATAAAAAGTCTTTAAGTCGTACTCTTTCGCACATTATAAAATCCTCGAACACTTTAACACTGGCACACGAGTTCGTAATTCAAAATCCATTTTGAAAATCGAGCAGTTTTCCGAACGGTTCGACCCGAGCGTTACGAATGATCGAATGATTTTCCCGACGCGTGCGCCTGCGACTCGGCACTTCCTTTTTTTATACCCGCTCTAGATGTTTGACAGACGACTCGCATTTGCTCGCCGTAAAGGATAATAAGTAAGGTTATTGCCTGCTATACTATATGTACCTCGATTGACGTGACGCAGTGATGATGCTATGTTAGTTGGGGGAAAGATTTTCGTTTACTGCCTGGATTATGAGGATTTGAAATTTGATAAAACACGTCTGAGAGTTACATCACACACTGATACCGAATTCTTCGGCATCTCAGCCGGTAAAGCCTTTCAATGATGTGCGAAATCTAAATCCCGGGATCTTGTATAATATTCGTAATTTCATGGCTTTCCTAACAAACCATAATTATTACTTAACATTTACCATTTGTACCCTGCTCGTTCGACGGTTTAAATGAAACAGGAAAGTAATGTTTAATTTCTCCGAGATCTGTCCACGTTATCAGTCAATTTATTAAATAGTGTAAAATTTTAGTTTTTGCTTTTTCAGAATTTTAAAGCAATAAAAATGATCGTACTTCACGTGTGCTTGCAACACTGTACGCTCACCGACATTGCTCTTGTTATTGATAGCTTATGTACAGTCAAGTGCTTACATTTCTATACAATTTTCTACCTTATATCAATGACATAAGGTAAATGTTTATACGCTTAACAGTACATTACTAACGGATACGCCCCTCACAAAATTTAATAATAAACAGTGACTAAAAGCGAAAAATCTGAATATTTTAAACTTATACAGATTAAGGCCCTAAGCTAAAAACCAGCTAAGTTATGGTACACTTGGCTGGATTTTAACTTGGGTTGGTTTATCCAAACGATGACAGGCCCGTACAAATAAATCATTCCTTTCGAAGAAAAAAACGTTTCTCAGTTGACGGGTAAGTTTCAAGTAAAAGCTACTTGCTAAAGTAAACGTAACTTGCCAACTCATGGTACGGGTGCTGAATTAATGCAGGTAAGACCGTCTATCAAGAAAGTCCGTCTACCAGCTGATTTCCGACCCTAATTGAACAGTATAAGATCCATGTGACGGACTTTCCTTCAAAATAAAATATGCCGGACTTACCCGCACTTACCTTAATCAACACTCACCTTTTCAGAAAATCAGCTATCTTAGCGATGCTTTTACTTATAAATTGCGATCGAATGAAAAATTACAAACTCAAGGTTATTCGCTTGATGATCCTCTTGACCCATTTTTTATTTATTTACATGGTTGCAATTGAAATTGAGTGGTAGAAAACTCAAGATAGTAATGACAGGAATTAAGTGGTCCTTTGCCTCTTTATTTATACAGTATGTCATTAACGTGAGGGCTTTTAGGAAAACGGCTTATTATATGCATTTGTTTAGGTACCAATTTTTTTCAACAGCTCTACTGTATAATTAATTTTAGTTCGTTCTAATTGTAACGGGCAATACAGGGTGTTTCATGGCTCAGTTTTTGTATTTCATCTAGTCTTTAATGAAACCAGAGCATAGAGAGAGACTATATTTGAGTGGGTTCAATTCCTGGACGTGGTATGCCAATCATCAGTAGAGTCTGAATCTAAAAGTATGTAAACAACTATTGCTGACTTTCCATAGGTTTTGCAGTCTTTGACACACCGTGATCGTGAAACACGTTGGCAGATATTTTTTTTATGTTTAAGGGCCTTATCACACTTGCGATTTACAAGCGAGGCGAAAGCGAAGCGAGCGCAGTGTGATCGTTGCGAGCCCATAACCAATTCGCCGCGAGTGCGTTGCGATTTGGCCGCGATCGCGTAACGAATACGCTGCGCAGCCGTCAGTAAATCGCTCAGAGTGATCTGAGTCTTGGACAGTAACTAATAAGATTTATTATTACGTAATGGATACCAACTCTTGACGCGGCAAATTCGGTGCACAGTCGCGGCGTATGCGTCACGCGGTCGCGGCGTAATCGCGACACCATTGCGGCGAATTGGTTGCGGGCACGCGACGAACACGCCGCGCGTACGCTTCGCTTTCGCCTCGCTTGTAAATCGCAAGTGTGATAAGGCCCTAAGTTCGTAATAAAACCCAGATTGTGTTCTAAAAGTGTGTGATTATAGAATAATGCAAGTTAGGTTTCTTTATTTTTTTTTTAGTTTCTACTGACGATTAGTATAAGCAATTTTTAGAGAATATGTGAATGCACAATTACTAACTTTTTAAAATAACATGAAGTCTTATTTCTATGCAGAAATGGGTAGGGTATGCACCCTATCTTACGATAGTAATATCGTAATAGATAGAATGAATTACCACTTCCCGCGCTAGCATAGGTAAATAAAGCACAATTTCACTAGTCTAACTACTACTACTTACTAATAATTATTCAATTAGATGAATTCTATTCTTCAAATTCATCAAATTGAATAATTATTTTCAGTACAGATAGTGCTTTATTTACGCGCTAACGCGGGGTTCATTTAATGTCAGGTCGAAACTTTAGAGGGCCATCTCTGCTGAAAAACGTCGTAGTATATATGTTCGAAAAGGAAATTCGTTTTTTTTCGCACTTGAGTTGTAATGTACTGTCTCACTTTGAGGCCGCTCTGACAGGTACTTATATTCTACTGATATCCCAGCTTAGTCAAGGGCTTAGAACATTAACGCTTAAGCAGGAAAACAATAGTAAGTGCGTTATTTGAAAAGAGTAGTCACTGAATTACCTCTTTGAACACATTGGCTATCGTGACGTCACAGTGACTTCTTGTCATAATGGTGTTTGGGGATTTCTAAATTCTGGAATGACGGCAAGAGGGTATTACACCTACTCGTGATCTACATGTACCTATAGAGTCACATAGCGTGCAAGTACAATTGTACAGATAACTTGTATGGTTAAGTACCATTAAAGCTGTACTGCTTTTAAAAAAATATAAATGTAAAACTTTTCTGAATTTGATATTACTATTTAAAACACATCGTTTACTTTAATATTCTGGTAGATATTACCTAGTTCTGTAGGTTAACCATGTTAGGTTCATAATTTAAGTCTAATAAAATCAAATACAGACATCAAGGGAGGGGCCAGTCGTCTAGCTGACTGAACAAAATGTTTTACATATACGTAGACGGGACATCCATGAACAGCCACGAGGCTCTGTCTGTTTATCCGATGAATAACCAAGTACTGTAATCTTCTCCTTCTTCTTCTCAGTCCCTCATGGATGCGGATCGAGACCAGTGGACAGCCATCTGCATGGAATCACAAGCTTTCTTCATGGTGTCACTCCACTTTATCGGTATTCCACCTCGGTATTCGGTATTCAGCCTTCGACTTTGCCGGGAATTCTTTTGGAGAGTATACTGGTTAAAACGCATGATTTACCCGAAGAATCTGAGTATCCTCTCCTGACAAATAGTTGAAAACCGCTTGGTAATATTCAGCTCTAACAATATTTACTCGTTTGTACTAAATGCAGTCCATAGGATCCTGATCCGTAGATAAATGTTTATAGTTCTGCATACGAAGGGCGATTACGAAACCCTAATAAAATAGTACCTCTGTTGTCCCTCTATCTTCTAGTCTTTCATCGGACTGTAAGTCAGTAACCGTATTGCGTGGAGTTGATATTTCCACAGAGTAGGTAATAATGCATTTTTATTGCCGCAATTGATATAAAAAAAAAATAACAAATAAGTATTGACTAAGTAATGGACAGAAAAACGTAGTTATGATGAGCTGGATTAACACCACAAGACTCGCAATTGGTCGATTTTATTATTTCAAACATATCTAGCCTAAAGTATGAACGTATACGTGTAGGTAGGTTTTTTACTTGCTTTTCCAATATTTTTCAATTTGTACGACTTATCTAATTCCTTTTTAC
This sequence comes from Thaumatotibia leucotreta, assembly GCA_025490895.1. Lineage (NCBI taxonomy): Eukaryota > Metazoa > Arthropoda > Insecta > Lepidoptera > Tortricidae > Thaumatotibia > Thaumatotibia leucotreta. Next base: position 26,746 of record JALPQI010003650.1, on the reverse strand, counting down.
GAGAGATTAAGTAGTTTAATTTGCTTACATGTATACTTTTAATCCTATTAATGCTTAATTCTATTAATGCTTATCTTCTGTGGTTTTCTTTGTTGTACTTAGCTCTTCAAGCAGTAGGATTACTTTAATCACTATTTAGTTTATCTATGATTTTCTTTGCTTATAATTTTAACTCGGATGTGTGTTTAATGTAGATACATATTGTTTTCTTCTAACAGGCGTTACAGATAATATCTGAACATAAAATAAGCCTACACACGTACTCGCAAAAACATTTTTCCCCTCACTAGCTCGTAAAGCGCTCGTTTATCCTTTAATACGAGCGGGAAAAAACGCTTTTTATCAACTTGTGAATAAAGTAATTTGACCTTGCTCTAATTCCTATGGCCCACTACTAACTACCTAGTATAAGTGGATCTGTACGACCGTAGTAAACATGCGCAATCGGAGCTCACATGTTAAATTGGTCAATTATCATTGGTGATTTTGTAAGCCATTGCCTATATTTAAGTACTAGGAGTAACTCTACTCTACGATACGTTTCGACATTGAGTTTTAAATGGTTTCTTTAAGTTAATTTACATTTGGATGAGATTTGTAATCATATTTCCTCGCGATAGTGAGAGAAAAAAAGTTGTATTACACTTGGCGGCAAAGTTTGTTCAACTCTCGTGCCTTGAGACCTTCGCTATGCTCAAGATTCAAGTTTTGGATAATAAATTACTATTATCCTAAACTGCAATGGAGATCTTCACATCGCTCGGCAATTTCATTGCTTTAAAATTACGACGTAAAGAACTGTTCTTGATGATGCAGTTTAATGTGATTGAGAGATCGGATTTATATGTAATAGGGTGTAATAAAATTTTCCCTGTTTTTCACTTCCTCAGTTAATGAACACGCAAAGATGTCGCAATATTACGATTCTCTAACAAATATTGATTAGACTAAGTATTTATATAATAATTTAATATTTGTTAAATTCATCACCTTCTTCAATATTATTCAAAACCCACGATACGATAAGTACCTACATAATAAATGTATCAGAATTAATGACAGATTCGAACGAAAAATCACGTGACCATTTCCATAGGTACATTATTGTACTCGCGTGACTTATCGATTATCGTATACGATTGCAGAATCTTGGCTAGGCCTGGATGCTTAGCCAAGTTGCCAATCACCAACGTAGTTTTCCCTCTCTGTCACTCTTCCATGTTAGTGCGACAAAGACAGTTAGCTGCCTTGCATTTGCGATTGACGATTAAGCGTTAGCGATTGGTAACTTGTCTAAGCACCCCGCAGCTCTTCTAGACATGGCGTGACATACACTGTGGGCTGTTTAATAGCCCACCTAACGAAGACCAAAAGTTGCCCGTCGGGGGAAATAACTCGTGTATAAGTGAATTTTGGCATAGTTGTAGGGAATGGTGTTTTAAACCACGTACTAAAAGTACTGGTGTTTAGGGGTGGAGCTAACGGGGGGAGGGGGGTGTAAAGGTCCTTATTTTTAATTTTTCGTAAATAACTCGTAAACCATGGCTTGTAGCAAAAAATGTTCTAGTACATAAGTAATCTACATAAAATTCTCTACAAAAAAGATATACGCATATTTCCTCTGGGATCAATGTGTCATGAGATAAGAAAGCAAGAAGATGGACACTAAAGAAACAAACACATTTGTTTAAGTAGGTATGGCACATACAGAATGCTCGCGAGCATTCCAAAATATTTTAATGCTCAATTCCTGACCATATTTAGAGTCTTAAATGTTAAATAAAATTTCCTGGATTCGGCTTGGTTTCAGAGATAATCAACCTTTTTTTCGAGATAAGTTTTTCGACGTAACTCATCATAAAACTTCTTTTTAATTAAAATGCTACCACAATGTGTTTTAATATTACCACACCTTTTGCCTGGCAATCAAAAAATGGGAATAAGCTTGACGAAATAACCTGCCCTAAAAAAAATATTATAATAAATACTTTTAACAAATTGTTGTAATGATAAAAAGTACTGGAAATGTTAAAAAGTATGCAAAAAGTCTAAAAAAAAGAAAAAAAAAATTTTTTTTTTTGGTGGTATTTGACATTAGGTCTTATAATAATTTTTGTTTGTTTTGATGTCTAGAATGCATAGTTAAAATCTTTTGACGATGACTAAGAGAATATTTTAGGTTTAGAAGATAATTAGGAATTTTATTTTTACAAATAAGCATACAGGGCGCGCCCGGGCGCGAGCATTACAAAAGATTTTAAGTATGCATTCTAGATATCAAAATAAACAAAAATGATTATGAGAAATAATGTGAAACACCACCAAAAAAAAAAATTTTTTTTTCTCTTTTATTTTAGACTTTTTGAATACTTTTCGACATTTCCAGTACTTTTTATCATTACAACAATTTTTAAAATTATTTATTTTAATTTTTTTTTATGGACGGGTTATTTCGTCAAGTTTATTCCCCTTTTTTGATTGCCAGGCAAAAGGTGTGGTAATATCAAAACATAATGTGGTAGCATTGTAATCAAAAATTAATTTTATGATGAGTAACGTTAAAAAACTTATTTCGAAAAAAAGGTTGGTTATCTCTGAAACCAAGCCGAATCCAGGAAATTTTATATGACATTAAAGACTCTAATATGGTCAGGCATTGAGCAATAAATTTTTTTGGAATGCTGCGAGCATTCTGTATGTGCCATACCTACTTAAACAAATGTGTTTATTTCTTTAGTGTCCATCTTCTTGCTTTCTTATCTCATGACACATTTGATCCCAGAGGAAATATGCGTATACCTTTTTTGTAGAAAATTTTATGCAGATTACTTATGTACTAGAACGTTTTTTGCTACAAGCCACGGTTTACGAGTTATTTACGAAAAAATAAAAATAAGGACCTTTACACCCCCCTCCCCCCGTTAGCTCCACCCCTAACCTCCAGTACTTTTAGTATGTGGTTTAAAACACCATTCCCTACAACTATGCCAAAATTCGCTTATACACGAGTTTTTTCCTCTGAGTTTCCTTCGTTTGGTGTACTATAATCCCGACCGATTTTAACAGTGTATTTCTGACCACATTTAGAGCCCATAATGTCATATAAGCTTTTCTGGATATCGCCTAGTTTCAGAGTTATTACCAATAAAAAAAAACATATTTTCTAATTGTTATTCAAAACAAAAGGTCTTTTTAACGGCGTTGGTGCCATTATGCAGAATAGTCTCACTAGTGAGGGTTTTAGTAAATACGTCCCACTTTATCGCTTGCAATATTAAAAGCGCTTTTAACCGATTTTAACAGTGTATTTCTGACAACATTTAGAGCCCATAATGTCGTATAAGCTTTTCTGGATATCGCCTAGTTTCAGAGTTATTACCAATAATAAAATAATTAAAAAATTAAAAAACACGACTGCCGTTTTAAGCGAACTGAAAAGTAACAAATAATTCCTTCTTCAGGTTAATGCTTGTGAGCGTGTCTACATAATAGGCACTTGTCCCATTACTTACTATATTTTGTTTTGATTGCAGTCAGGGAACCATATATTTGTATTTTCCGTAATGAAAGGTTCCCCGACTGCAACCGACACAAAATATAGTAAGTGTAGAAGTAATGAGGGTGCAGATGGAATAATGTACCTGGATGCTGGGTAACGTAACGGGTGCCGGAGTAAAATCACCATCGGCTATGTTGTACACCATGTATTTATATATCCAGTTACACAAGGGAATTTAGCACTATTTACATAAAACGTTATAGAAGGAGTAGGAGCGAAAGATAGAAAATAATTAACATTAAACGAATTAGATTTTACAAATTTTCAAGCATGACAAGACGTTAGTAACCAAAATTATTTAGCGCATGCGTCTTGCGACGGTATGTGTCAGTTGCAGGCAAGCGCTGGGAATAAGCATCGCTGCAGCGCTGCATATACGGCGGGCCGACCGTTAGACCGATCCCGCTTTAAGCGCTGCATGCAGCGGAACATAGTGCCATGCAACTCTATATATCCACTAATAAAATCGTTCACTCTGTCCGCGAGTAATTTATAATTAATTGTTTTTGTTACAAATAATAACGGAAAATTTTGAATAAATTACAATTCAAATAGGATTAGGTAGATACCGACCCCACATCACCCCCCTCCAGAGACCGTCAAGGGCGATAAAAGGTAAATAATTAATAATAATTTGGAATACGTACTGTGCGTCCTGATCTAGTCTTTTTTAATGCATTTTCAGTCTCTGGAATGGATTGAATTTGTGGGAGAGGAATAGTTACATCGGGTGTTTCAGACAGTATGTATGCAGGTTTAATACGATCTATAGACACTGTTACACTTTTGCCGTTTACTCGTAACTTAAACACTTTATCACTTCTACCGAGCACTTCGTATGGACCAGTATACGCTGGTTGAAGAGGTGGATGATTAGTATCGTCTCTGAGTAGCACGTGACTTGCCGTCTTGAGTTCTTTATATATAAATACTGGCTTATTACTGCTAGTATGGCGTGATGCTGGCATTGGAATTAGGTTATGGGTAAACTTACGCAGGCGCGCGATATAATCAGTCACGTCAATGGTATCATCTGTCGTGTGGGCGTGTATCAACTCTCCTGGCAGTCTCAAAGGCTCTCCGTAAACGAGCTCTGCAGTCGAAGCGTTGAGATCGTTCTTACCCAACTAGCAAAACAGTCATATAACATCGAGCTTACTCAGCTAATAAGTCGTATAAAAGTCATATAAACGCGAATTACACAGTACCTATCGTATAAAGCCAGCTTATACAGCAATATGTCGTATAAAAGTCATATAAACGCAAATTACACAGTACCTGTCGTATAAAGCCAACTTATACAGCAATAGCATAATAGTCGTATAAGATGTCATATACACGTTTATACGACTTTTTTATATGACTTAAGAGTCATATAAGAAGTTGCTGAAAAAGACACATTTATAAAACGCCTATATGACTTTTTTGCCGAGTAGCAAAAACTTATATGGCTGACTTATGGCTTGTGAGAAAAAGTCGAGTAAACGTAACGCAGCTGCTATTATATGACTATTGTGAATGAAGTCATATAACAGCTAATTATATATGTTGTTTTATAAACGTGTTTTATTCAGCATCTCGACATCTTTTATGACTAAAGAGTCATATAAGATTAATGCTGAGTAACCTGCTTTTACATGACGCTTACTTGACTATTTGTCGAATAATTACATCTTATATGACCTGTGCTCGAGTAAATGGAAAAATAATTGCTATTATAGAACTTTTTGGTTTCAGCTGTTACTTTTATATGATTAACGTATCTACTTGTAGGTGTCATGGCGCTTAAACCACTAAACTTGCTATATAAGAACTAATACGAAGCAGTTATATGATATGTTAATCGTATACATGTCATATAGTAGTTTCCTTCGTAATAATTAAAAATATTTATTTAATTTATATTGTAATAACTAATAATTAAAGTGGCGCGTTCATTATTTACTACTAAATATAGTACACTTTATCAGTAAAGTGGTATTCGCAATACATTTTCACCATTAGGTAGAATTTATAATGCCAATTATAACATGGTCATATATTGCTTAGATAGCTCTGTCAAAACATACTCAACGGCATTAAGTGATTTAATTTTGTTTACACCAGCTAGCACTAACTAAATTATATGCACGAGCAAGTTGTCAATCCGTCTTCTGTTTAGTTTCGCTGGACACTTTTATTCCACAAATTTGGCATATAAGTAGCAATTATATGATCAATAAATAACTAACTCAACGGTTATATGGCTCTTATATGATTAAAAGTCATATAAAAGCTATATAAGTCGCTATTATTCAGCTAGTTAGCTATAAAGTGGTCACGGCGATGATTATTATATGACTAATAAGTGGTGGCAGTTTCAGTTAAATGGCTTTTATATGGCTAAAAAGCTGAGTAATGTGGGCCCAAATCGCGTTATATAAACGTAATTATTACGTTTTTATGACCAATTTCATAAGCTAAAAGCCTGAATATGTTACGTTTCCGCGACGATTATATGACGAAATTTTGCTAGTTGGGTAAACGCGCTACGTATCCCGAGTAGGACCAAGGGCAATGTATCCACCCAGTTACTGGTAGCGTGACAGGTGATAGCAGCTTTCAGCTGTCGATGGAAACGTTCCACGAGGCCATTGCAGGCTGGGTGGTAAGCCGTTGTACGACGATGCTGGAAGCCAACCAGTTCGGATAGGTGCTTGAACAGGCTGCTCTCAAACTGTCTTCCACGATCAGTTACGATGTCAGTGGGGCAACCGAAGCGTGAAATCCACCCATGTAGAAGTCCTCTGGCTACTGCTTCTGCCGTAATCTCCTGTAATGGTACTACCTCAGGCCAACGAGTATAGCGATCGACGGCGGTGAGGCAGTACTTGAATCCCTGAGAGATTGGCAGTGGGCCAATGAGGTCTATATGGACATACATGAACCGTGCCCTTGGAAGTCTGTAAGTTCCCAGTGGTGCAGACACATGGCGGGTGACTTTGGCCTTCTGGCATGGTAAGCAGGTACGTGTCCATTGACGGCAATCCTTCTTGATACCTGGCCAAACGTACCGGTCTGTGACGAGCTTTATGGTGGCATTGGCACCAGGATGGCTAAGAGAGTGCAGGGTCTGGAAAACCTGTTTGCGGAACTCTTTAGTAACATAAGGTCTGAGCGTCTGGTCATTCTCGTCGCAATATAATTCAGCTTTGAGACCTGGCAACTTAAACTTCTTTAGATGGAGCGAAGTGTCACTGTGCAGGAGCTCTTGCAACTCTGGATCTCTCACCTGTGCCTCTGCCAGCTTCTCCAAGTTAATTGGCTGTGTGACCTCTTCAATGCGTGACAGGGTATCTGCCACCACATTGTCTCTCCCAGAGATATGCCTTATGTCAGTAGTAAACTGAGCTATAAAATCCAAATGCCTGAACTGCCTCGGTGAACAGTTATCCTTGCGCGAGTTAAAGGCAAAGCAGATGGGCTTGTGGTCCGTGTAAATCGTAAAATTTCTGGCTTCGACCATGTGCCTAAAGTATTTAATTGCCTCGTATATGGCCAGTAGTTCACGATCGTACGGTGAGTACTTACGTTGTGCAGGACTCAACTTCCTGGAAAAGAAAGCCAACGGCTGCCATTGCTCATCGATGTACTGTTGTAATGCTGCACCCATGGCTGTATCGGAAGCGTCTGTCACTATGGCGAGCTTAGCCTGACTATGAGGATGCGCTAGCAACGCGGCCTGGCATAAGCTATCCTTACAACGCGTAAAAGCCTCGTGTTCATCAGCATTAAAGTGGATAGGATGCGATCCTTTGACTGATCCTGTTAAAAGTGCATTCAGTGGAGCCTGGAACGTTGCTGCGCCAGGGATAAATCTGCGATAGAAATTTACCATCCCGAGGAATCTTCGCAGCTCTCTCACGTTCTTGGGGATTGGGAAGTCTTTAATGGCAGAGACCTTGGATGGAAGTGGCTTCGTGCCTTCGGCAGATATGGAGTAACCTAAAAATGTTACCTCTGACACGCCAAAGACGCATTTGGAGATATTGATCACCATCCCGTACTTCTCGAATCTGGAAAACAGCTCTCGTAAGTGTTCCTTGTGGGTTGCCTCATCCTTTGAATATACCAGAAAGTCATCCAAGTAGGCGTAACAAAAATCCAGTCCTCTTACCATCTCATCCACGAACCGTTGAAAGGTCTGGCCAGCATTCCTCAGACCAAAACTCATGTACGGGAACTCGTAAAGACCGAACGGCGTGGTTATCGAAGTCTTCTGGATGTCTTCTGGATTCACGGGGATCTGGTGGTACGCTTTCTCAAGGTCGATAGTGGAGAAAACCTGGCAACCAGAAATACAGTGGGCAAAATCGTGTATGTGACGGATGGGATATTTATCCGGGATGGTCCTGGAATTGAGCATTCGGTAGTCACCGCATGGTCGCCAGCCGTTGTTCTTCTTAGGGACTAGGTGTAAGGGAGACGACCAAGGTGATTCTGAAGGTCTAGCCGTTCCATTCTGAAGCATTGCCGAAAATTCGTCCTTAGCTATTTTTAATTTATGTAAAAAGGGTGCAGATTGAAATGTACCTGGATGCTGGGTGACGTAACGGGAGCCGGAGTGTGATCTCTGCGAACTGGTACGATTGCGGGGCCTGACGGATGCACGGGATCTTGATCGTGCGGGCCTATCACTATTCAGCTGACCCTTTAGCGCTTGCATATCTCTCGTCAACTCACTAATTTGTCGCATGAGTGTAGCCATTTGAGGATCAGGCATTGATGCTGCAGAGACTTGAGGAGTTGCTATGTCGTGAACACGGTCAGCTAGTTCGGCGAGTTCTTCAATCGGGTCGTTAGGTTTTGATGCAATAACGAACTGCAAGTTGTTCGGCAGGCGACTTGTCCAAATCGATAAAAGAAATTCGTCGGGTATGTTAGGCCCAGCCAAGTTACGCAGATGACGGAGAAATTGCGAAGGTTTTCTGTCACCCAACTCTTCCTGACTTAGCAACTGCTTTACCTTCTTTTGCCGAGAGACCGAAAGTCGCTTAATAAGCTCTTCTTTAATTTTGGCATATTTGTCGGTAGCTGGGGGGTTAACAATTATATCCTCAACTTCGGCAGCATATTGGGCGTCAAGTTGCGCTACGATATAATTATATTTAGTAGCGTCAGCGGTAATGTTGGAGACATTAAATTGGCTCTCCATCTGGGCGAACCAGACCGCAGGCTTCTCCGGCCAAAATACGGGCGCCTTTACACCGATGCGATAAATTTCTGTAGCTATACCGCCATCTTGTGCGCCGTCTCTCTTTCTGACTGTACCGGGACAGGGCGTAATGTTCCCATTCTCACTATCGCTCATCTTCGATGTTGCAAGGGGTCACCAGTGTAGAAGTAATGAGGGTGCAGATGGAATAATGTACCTGGATGCTGGGTAACGTAACGGGTGCCGGAGTAAAATCACCATCGGCTATGTTGTACACCATGTATTTATATATCCAGTTACACAAGGGAATTTAGCACTATTTACATAAAACGTTATAGAAGGAGTAGGAGCGAAAGATAGAAAATAATTAACATTAAACGAATTAGATTTTACAAATTTTCAAGCATGACAAGACGTTAGTAACCAAAATTATTTAGCGCATGCGTCTTGCGACGGTATGTGTCAGTTGCAGGCAAGCGCTGGGAATAAGCATCGCTGCAGCGCTGCATATACGGCGGGCCGACCGTTAGACCGATCCCGCTTTAAGCGCTGCATGCAGCGGAACATAGTGCCATGCAACTCTATATATCCACTAATAAAATCGTTCACTCTGTCCGCGAGTAATTTATAATTAATTGTTTTTGTTACAAATAATAACGGAAAATTTTGAATAAATTACAATTCAAATAGGATTAGGTAGATACCGACCCCACATCAGTAATGAGACAAGTGCCTATTATGTAGACACGCTCACAAGAATTAACCTGAAGAAGGAATTATTTGTTACTTTTCAGTTCGCTTAAAACGGCAGTCGTGTTTTTTAATTTTTTAATTATTTTATTTATTTGAAACCTTTTAGTGAATCTGGAGATTCCTTAAAGTTGGATGGAATTTCAAAAACCTATTCCGCAGAGGGCTGAAGCTTTCCTCCGGGGGCCCGAGAAGTTCCAATCCTGCTAATTTTGGGCGAAGCCGAAGGGCACGCCGCGTGAGGGCTGGAGCATTACCGGAACCAATGTAAATCAATTTTGAGCGAGTAAATTGACCTACCGTGCTTCTTCTTCAAGCACCCCAGCATCTTAATAAACCGATATCCATATAGGGCCCAAGGCACAACGGGCGAGTCCACAACTCCACACGGTCCTCACAACCGTCTCTCTTAACTATTATCGAAATCGAATAATCGAACCAGAGGGCCCAACGGTTTGCATCGAAATCCAGCGAGGACTGAAAGCCAAGCTCCGCGTAGGGCCAGCGGCCAAAAGCGGCAGTCAGAGGGGCGCCAGCTTGCGAGGCCGAAGGCTGAGCCGCCAAAGCCCAGCACTACCACGTCAGCCGACGGAATAGTGTAACGTTAAAATGGATCCGACGATCGTTTTGACAACCTGCGAAGGCCATATCGGCCCTATGGCCTTCGCAGGCCTGAATCGTCCCTCAGAGACCACTGGCTTGCGAGGCCGAAAGGTGAGCCCCCGGCCCGGACAGAGAGAAGACTTTCACTTAGATGGCCCAAGTGTCACTTGGAAGAAATTTAAAGCAAGGTCGAAGAAGGAGCTGCAAGAAAATTGAGCTACCAAGCTTCTAAATAAGCCCAGCTCCACAATAGGGCCGAAGGCCTGGAGCGTCACTATCGGGGTGCTTCAAACGCGAGCCCGGTGGGTCGGAGGCCCAACAAGTCAGCCCAAGCGGTACAACCGCCCTTCTTAACTGCCTTAACAATCGAAGCTAGTGCCCAGCTGTTCCACACTACGTGATGAAATAGTTTAACATCAAAACGAATCAGAGATCCGCAGACCCAACGATCGTTTCCACAACCTGCGAAGGCTGAGGACCGTGCTCCGCGTAGGGCCGAAAGCCCGAAGTGTCCCCAAAGGGGCGCCGGCTTGCAAGGCCGAAGGCCAAGCTACCAGACCCCAGCGCTCCTTCGCAATACGATGGAAAAGTGTATTAAAACAAATCTCAGGGCCGCAGGGCCAAAAATTTGTTTGGAGAAAATGCGGAGGCTAAAAGCCGAGCGCCGCGTAGGGCCAAAGGCCTGGAGCGCGGCCCGACGGCCGCTTGCCTGTTAGGGCGAAGGCCGAGCTGCGTGAGACTCAATTTACCAGGCAAACCTACCTTCCTTCTTCTTACCAACTCCCCTGCACAAATGTTAAGGCCTAACCCGGCCCTGGAACGGTGAAATCTCCCCCCCCCCCCCCTTTAGTGTTCCTCTCCAGCCGCGCCATATCATCTGACTAAGCTTGTTTTCTAGTGGCGTCACAACACCTATCATGAACCTAATTTAATTACTTATAAGACGTACAACGTAGTTTGAGAGACACGAGACTTTTAATCTGGGCCGGCGTTTTTCATCCAAAATAAGTTTTTCATACAATTTTTGTTACCATTTGCTGTACCATTTAAAATTGTATGCGCATGCTACAACACGTATAACAATTTTGTTTGGCCACAATGCTATTGTGATTGTATTTTTAAGGGACATTCCTCTGATATGCGAATGATATCTCGAAATCCCCAATATTTGTGAGTACGTTATTTTTTTGATATTGTATTCTGGCCATTCTCCGGAACGCTGGCCCAATACTTGTTGGGAACTTTTCATACATCCTTGATTTCTTCGCAGATGTATGCAGGTTCCCTTACGATGTTTTCCTACACCGTAAAGCACTTTGTGTACAGTACTGGACAAAATTTTAGGTTCACACCACGATTTTGATACGAAATCGACTCTTTGGTTTATCATCATTTTTCTAGCACTTAAGTCGACACTTGTTTAAAGTAATATGTGACTAATTATTGAGCTATTTCTTTTTGATTGACCGTTACTTTCGTTTCGAACAGTTCGGACAATTGAGGCAGCTGTGGCAGCTATGAATTATTATCGGATCCAATGTATAAAATTGTTCAGTTTCTATGGGAAATTAATATTAAATAGATCTTGAAATTTTGTTGTGAACACTGAAAAAAAAAATCCCCCGCAAGTGTATTTTGTATCGAAATCAATGGAGTGAACTTAAACTTTTGACCGGTATCCACTGTATATCAAATGATATATCGCACATAAGTTATTTGAAAAATTCATCGGTACGAGCCGGGGATTGAACCCACGACCGCTGCGTAGCAGCCGTGCATTTTACCCCTTGACCACAAGCGCGTATGTACAACGTATCTGTTTCATACACACTTAGCGGTCAAGAAGATGTGTCAACTGTGACAGTCATGTCACGTCTTAGGCTTCGAAGAAAAACTTCAATAGTGCGATGTAGAACATTTCGGGTTTTCTCTTCAAACATATATTTAAACATATAACTTGTATATATATTTATAATCTGCATATAAAATGCTTTAATTTGATACCCAAATCATAGCATTTTGATGACATATTATTCTGGGCGCTTTAATTGTATTTTAATGAATCTGGCTTTTCTAGAATAAGTAACAAACATGTAATTTAAATACATATTCATAATTGCAGTTCATAGCTCTTCATTTTGATACCAAACTCGATAGTTTTTTTCAAAATTGTTTTTTTTTTGGTCAGACATTATTGAATTTATAGGCCGCCATATTGTTTTTAACGTGACGTCACATATCCTATGTTACCCGCGACGTCACGAGGATTATAATGATACCTTATACTATTAAAAACGGTTAAGTGGTCGCGAAGATCTGCGTGTTTAAAGAAAATATGAAACATACATAGGGACTGAACACATATACTCTCCTTTTGGCAGTCGTGTAAAAAAAACATATTTTCTAATTGTTATTCAAAACAAAAGGTATTTTTAACGGCGTTGGTGCCATTATGCAGAATAGTCTCACTAGTGAGGGTTTTAGTAAATACGTCCCAATTTATCGCTTGCAATATTAAAGGCGCTTAGATATTGGCCGACCGCTTGGGAAGTGGTATAAAGATACAAGACAATAAGGTCATTGATATCGACTAAAACGCTGAAATGTATGGAACGAAACATGCTGAGAAATGATCGACCTAAAAATGTGAGTGACCCGATTGAAACATTATTTTAGTTTGAGTGACCGATTTAGCATAATAACTATGTATATAAGAATATAAGTACAGTACCGGTCAAAAATTTAAGTTCGCACCACGATTTTGATACAAATACAAATTTATTTATTTACCAAATATCTAACTACTACATCAAAGTTAATTATAATAACAACAGAGATTATGAGATTATAGAATACAGTAAGTAGATTTTAAGAGCAACAGTAGCCCTCACACTAGGTCAAGCCTGTATCGTGAGGACTGTGAGGCATTACCAGAGGAAGATTCAATACAATTGAAAGATGATGCGATGGATACAGGATGGATATATAACAAGTACTGGAACGTAAATTTAAATATATACATATATATAAATTAAATACGTGCATTAAATCTAGATGAGCTAATTAGCAGTGGGTAACAAAGCAAAGGAAGAGGCCCTCTAAAGTGTGTGTTGTGTGTGTATGTGTAATTAAAGGAGAGTATGTGTTTTTGCAAAAGTATGTGTGGATATAATATAAATGTGTGCGTTACGTTATTGCAAAGGTTTCAGTAAGTCTTCGGTCGCCTTGTACGAAAGGGTGAGTAACCAATTTTTGAGAACGCGTAGCAGTTCCCGGAGAGTAATTTTTTGGATAGGTATATTGATATTATTCGGAGATGTTGCAATTTGGTTATAAATAAAAGGGTGTTGAATTTGCGGAAAACGACGCGAGTAAGGAGTTTTAGCCATGCTCTGAGGCACACGATACGTCCTCTTGTTTAATAGCGATGTATATATGGGAGAGTTGAGAGTATGCTTATGCACTAACGCCTGCAGATGAATAATTGCCGGACCGATAGGAACCGAGATTCGGCATAAAGTTGGTCAGTTGGATATTGACGTGGTTTCTTGAACATTACTTTAATAACTGCTCTTTGTGCCCTTTCCAAGTCGAGCATCGCGGATGTACCTGAACCGCCCCATACCGAAATACAATAGCCCAGTATGGACTGACATAAGGCAGTATATACTTGACATAGGATTGCCCTGTCAGCGGCTTCACGAAGTAGACGCATAACATAAATTAGTTTCCTAACTCGCAGGGAAAGAGAGGCAACATGTTGTTTAAATGAAAAGTTTTGATCAATATCAACTCCCAAATATCTAACACAGTCAGTTCGACTGATAGAATAACAGGGAGCATTTGATGCCAGACCAGAGGCAGACTTAATATGAAGGTTTGTGGCTTGACGTGGTTCAGAAGCTTTAGTTTTATGAAAACAAATATATTTGGTTTTATTAAAGTTTAAAGAAAGGAGATTGAAATTTAACCAACGTTTTTTATCAGACATGCCAGCTTCCGTTTTTTGGAAAGTTTCTGTCCAAGAATTTCCGTAGAAGGCAGCTGCGGTATCATCAGCACAGCATACAAAATCGCATTGAACAGCAGTAGCGGAAAATATATCATTGATAAATATATATCATTGTAAATGATAAATAGGGTTGGACCTAAGACACTTCCCTGTGGTACACCGAAGAGAGATGGTTTTTCCTCACTCAAGCAGTCGTCTACCCGCAATCTCTGATACCTGTTTGTGAGATAGCTCTGAAACCACTGCAAAGGAAGTCCTCTGACTCCGTACTGTTCTAGCTTTTTCAGTAATATTGGAACTGACACGGTGTCGAATGCTTTTGCTAGGTCAAGGAAAACCCCAACACATTTCAGGCCACTATCCAAAGTTGAGGTGACCCTCCTAGTCAAGTAATCGACCGCGTTTTCCGTCGACCTCCCATTCCTGAAACCGAACTGATTGTTAGAGAGCAACGCAAAGCGCTCTAAATAGTTGACCAAACGAGCATTAACGATTTTTTCCAGCAGCTTTAAAAAAATTGGAAGAAGCGAAATTGGTCTGTAGTTTTCAGGAGAACTTCTTGAGCCCCCTTTGTGAATGGGAATAACTACGGCTTTCTTCCAAATCGCGGGTACTATTCCAGTCAAGAGACTTAAATTAAATAGATATGTTAAGGGAACGATTATTGGAGCTCTAATAATTTTCAGAAGTGAAGGTCGTAGATTATCGAAACCAGGAGCACCGTCGTTGTTGAACTTATTAATGAGACTGAACACTTCACCTTCATCGGTTGGCTTTAAAAAGAACGAGTGCGGAGCTGAAGAGGCTTTATTTAACGTGAACGGAAGGGTAAGCTCTGTTTTGTTCAATTCTTTGAGTAAGTTGTTGGCCAGATGTGAACCCATGTCAGCAAAGTAGTTGTTACAGTAGTCTATTGATTCGCGGGGATTTGTCTTAATTCGCGTCAGTTCAGTGGCATTCAAAGCGTTTTTAGGATATTCGGCAATGTTTTTAATAACTTTCCAGAGTCCTTTAGCATTATTTTTATTTTTTTCTAATTCTCTACACTGGTATTCGTTTTTTAACTTATGCTGCAGATCTGTAAGAAAATTGCGGGTTTACCTTATGTAAATTAATTTCCGCATAGGGTCGTCGGGATGGTTTCTAAGCTCCATGTGTAGTCGATCACGATGCCTCTGACATCTTATGAGGCCAGGGGTTATCCATGGTTTCATGGTGTGTTTTGATCTACTCGCTCGTGTTTTAATCGTGTGACGTTGTATCGCCGCGTCAAGTAACTGATGGAATTGATCGGCTGCCACATCAGGGTTATCCTGCTTAGTTACTACAGTCCAGTCAGTACCTTCGAGTTCTGCAGAGATAGCCCGATAGTCTGTTTTAGAAGTGGAACGGCTTTTATCTTTAGGACGGCTAGTATTTACAGACATTCCAAGGATCACCACATCATGATCTGTAATATCGGTTTTGCAAACGAGGCCGGTCAGGAAACTTGATTTTGTTTTCACAAATATGTGATCAAGGCAGGAGTCTAATCTAGTGGGTTCCGAAATTGCTGGTTGTAATCCTGTTTCAGCCATAAAGCACAGATACTCGTTGGTGTGGTGGTCTAGCGAATCCAAGATATTAATATTAATGTCTCCGGCAATAATTACTGAGGAGTTATTATTGATTGTATCAAGGGTATGACTGAGGTGCTTTAAAACATCAAATCGCACACTCAACACAAAATCGATCTTTTCGGCTATCATTTTTCGAGCATTTAAGTCCACGCTTGTTTTCAATGAATATGTGACTGATTACAGAGCTATTCCTTTTTAATTTACCGTTATTTTCGAATAGCCCAGACAACTGAGGCAGCTGTTGCAGCTTTTGGTAGTCTAATGACTAATGACCTAATGATGATCAAAAACTTGCAACTTCCCTTGCCTAAGAATTGATGTAGGTATACAATTGTCCTAATTTTATGGGAAATTAATATTAAATAGCTCTTGAATCAGCAAGACATCGGTAGAAAAAATATTTTGCTGTTATCTCTGAAAAAAAATATTGCTCAAAAGTCTATTTTGCTTCGAAATCATGTAGTGAACTTAAACTTTTCACCGGTAATGTAAAATATTCTGTATTGTCGGTGAAAAAATCGTCTTCTTTATTCTCTGAGAATTCTTCTGACTTATCTGAGAAACGACTGAAAGAAAAGGTGCTTTGTTTACTCAATCATCTCTAACTTTCTTTCTCTCAAACAATGAATACCTAGTGACAGTTTATCGTACTCTAGTGATAAGAGAGGAATGTAAATAAACACACAAAAACCATTATCTACATAAACTTGCGTTTGTTTTATTAAGCAGATTGAATCATACGTGACAAGAGCTATTCATGCTTATCATTATCATTCATATTATATAATATTTGGACATTTTTAGTCGGTTTTTTATTTGATTACTATAAATATTAGGTCGTGATTGCGTTTATCAATTAATGCGATTTTTTTATTCACTAAATGTATTATATACCTATACCTCAACAAAAATAAATTGTCCGTTTAAGTGTCTACCTACCATACCACCTGCCTATTGTTATTTGAATAATAATGTAATAATATGAAGGTAAGCACCCTAACTTTTTCGATTAATTGCACCAAAGTGAAAAAAAAACGATTTCTCTAAGATCTCATCATCAGACCCCGCGACTTGTTGCCAACGGGACTATTTCAGGGTTATACCAGTTCTATAAAAAAAAACAATTTAGTATTTGGAACAAGCTGTATCTCTACATCTATTTATATATATAGGTATCCATAAAATTTAAGAGTATTTATACTTGATTAACCCTTTTTTAGCCGCAAGACCTAGGCACATAGACACCAATAGCGCTAAACACTCTTAAAACTGAATCAATACTACACAACTCTCAGGCCGAGAAATCATATACATACAAATTTTACGTAAAATAATAGGTACCTAATGACAAGATGTCTGTGTACCTGCATTAGAAAGGTTAGGAAAAGTGTTTTACAGTCATTAACTCCCAGACCGCGGTGACTTCAAACGACTACGAAGTTAAAGGCAACCTACCTACAGCAGTTCAATCAAGATATTAAGTCCAAAACAATGACCATCACTCGTCACAAATATTTGCCCGTCTCGTGTAATCCGGCCCTAATCCGAGGATCACTGTAATTCGACCGTGCTCATCACACAGACGTCATTTTGATACAATTTGAAGGTTGTTGTGCGTATTAACCAAGAAAAAGCCTTATCCTAAGCAATTAAGCTTTATGAGCGACGTGTATTGACTTTAAGGCGGCGGTCACATGGTTATAATGTGATAAATTATTCCAGTTTAGCTAAAGAACAAAGCTATGTAGCCCAGAAAATATGTCAAAGTACCTAACTATAGTCCAATACTACAACTATGGTCCAAAATTTGTAATCCCTACTAAGCATCAGACCCAATCTTCTTTTTGACTTTGTCCAAGTTTTTACTGTTATTAACGACAAACAGCCTATAAATAGCACAATTAATATAACAATCATAGCTAATTGGAGATATTCGATTTAATTTTAAACCATTGTCAAGAGCTTTTGGACTATAGTAGTTAGGTGGAAGTAACATGAAATTCGAAACGAGTGGCGAATTTCGTTTTTGCATGTGTATCGTACGACGTTTTTTAGTACAGATGGCCCAACGAAGTTTTGGACCTGACGTAAAATGACCCACTTCTCGCACTAGAGCCTAAAAAAGGCACCATCTATACTAAAAATTTATATTATGAGGTTGACCTCACCATAATATCTAAGTATATCAGGTTAATATTCTGTTTTGATCTAAATGTACACTACGCTATTAAACGTACATTTAAAGAGTGTGGAATAAGGAAAATACATGTCCGTCTAACTGTACCTAGTACCTACCTACTGTCTGTACCCATACCTTATTAACCTTTAATTAAAGTATAGTATAATAGGTAAGTAGGTACATATCAGAAATTTCCTTTTTCGAGTTTCTGTATCATATGAACTTGATCAAGAATTCATACCTGCTATTAATTGATATCGTGCTTGACAAATTCTTAAGTGTGTTTACATGTTCCGTAAACGTAAACAATACATCGTTTATTGGCTAAAATGGGTATCGAAAGTACTAAAGTTAAGGACCTCTTGTTCTAATTTTGGGATAAAACAATTACTGTAGGTACTACTATACCATTAATTGGAGTTCGAGGCCAACGAAACTACGACAGATGCGTTATTGTCAAATCTATCAAAGTCTCTTATGTCATTGTCAAATAAAGTTGTCAGGTTTCGACAACCTTTTTGCTATTTAATTTATTTATTTAAAATAATTTCTAATAAAAACATTACATACCTCTGTAATGTTTGTACGCCTTTTTGTTTAATATGGCTGTCACAACTAGGATTTTCTTAAAAACACGTAAATACCTAATAACTTTTCTTTTCTCTTAACTAACATTTATATGACAAAATTTTCTTGTAAAGAACTTAAAATGATAAGAGCCAACGTTTCGAAATCTATTTTAAAAAGAAGTTGAATTACCAGTAAACACAAACAACAGCGTGCCATATTTATTAAGACAGTATAGTTAAATTACTAAGCCCCCTGCCTTATTACGGGTTAAAATTATGGGAAAGAAATTTGGAAATGTAAAATGAAAGCATTGTTTGTATTTTATTTCTTATTTGTCTTCGTCATCACTGTATCCTCCTGAGTCCTGGGTAAAAATCGAGTACACTCCCATAAAAGCCGATAGTCCTTTATAACACCATCAGTGTTGAGTTCTAAACTTACTGTCGCTTATTTTAAGGTTTAAAATGAGTTCATCACATTTTTACAAAACGTTAGATCTGTATGATAATTTAAATGGAGAACTATAGCACTGCCAAAGAAATTTGTTGGTCAAAGGAATTTCACGAATATGAAATGTGAACATAAAGCACGCTACAATACAATGTATTAAGGTACAAGTTGGCAGCCGACCGCACGCAGCACCAGCAGACGACATGTCGTCGCTTCATGTCGTCGCGACACGTCGTTGCGTCCTGTCGCTGCAGTGATGATTTCGATCCCGACTGCAGACGACAACTGCAGATGGCATCCAGTTGATTCCGAGCGGTCCGTGAAACAAGATGTCTGACGTGTTCGAGAATAGTGATCGCAATTTTTTACGTCTTTTATTAGAAGAGGAAGAAGATGATGATGACTTGCTTTTATTATACAGAAAAAGACGACAAGCCACATGTCCTATGATTAAATGCAGAGCGTCAGCGACACTACTGATCTGCGGTCGGGCGACACTGCCGTCTGCCGCTCGGCGACGCGTCGCTAGCTTCATGTCGCTAGCTACGGAGGGAATTTCATAGAAATACTTAGAAACCAGTAGTGTCGTTGCGACACGTCGTCTGCAGTTGTCGCCTGCGGTCGGCTGCGAACTCGTACCTTTATTCTGCAATTTTCTAAACGTATGCAGAAATAGGGTTTTAATTTATGTGTACTTAAATTGCTGTACCAAATGTTATTAACACCTGAGGTGATACCAGCGCAATACCAACTTTGTTACTAATAATTGCGGATAATTAAGTTTTTATTAAAATATCTTATATTTACGTAAAAATAAGTAAATAATATTGTTTCTATAAATTAAAGAATTAAAATTACCAATAAATAAGATATCTAAACGTCTGTTTTTAGAAAATAAAGATTTACTATTGCAAGAACATTTCATTGTTGTGGTAATATTTTCGTAGATTCTTTGGCCTCGAACTCCAATTAGTGGTTTACATTCCCCGGTCTATAAATTTAACTCTATGTAATAAAATCCTAACATGGATTTAATACAAATAGTACGGTCAAATCGTACATAATTTTACCCTAAACTCGCAAATCAAGTAGTATCGCTGCATTTTTGGTATGTTGTTTAGACACCATAGGACAGTATAAAACCATATTTTGCAAGCAAAAAAAAGTTGTGCTAGCTGGGTAGTACGTGAAAAACTGCGAAATTTACGGCCATTTTTTAGTTTCTGATTTTTATTTAAAAAACCTTACATTCCTTGATATCATATGTTGTTAAACGTTTAAAGACTAATAAATTTCCAACAAGTTGAGCTAACATGCATTACCGTAGGTCTTATAGTTTCAGAGATTCGAGACTTTAAAAAGTACCCCTTTTTGTAAACTAGATAAAATTTTGTGTTTTGCTAACGTTTTCGACTTAATATCGCCTCACCTAATTATGCTACGAAAAACATGCAATAATGACCTTATAGCACACTTAATATTCTTTAATTTAAGGGTAAAATTAGGTCAGTGAACTTTGTAGTTGAAAGTATAAACCCGAAATTCCAAAGGCAGGAGGCCCGCTATCTAAGTTTTTCATACAAATCGCAAGTCGAGTTGCAAAGCTGCAATTTTGGTATATTATAAAGGCCTTATAGATATATACGAAAATGCATATTAAAAGAAAAACAAAAAAATAATTTGGGCATAGGACGTAAAAAACGGAAAAAAATTAGCACTTTTTTTAGTTTTTGACGTTTAACTAAAAATCTATTATCTTTTCGACACTGATTGCTATAATACTAAGAAAGAACATTAAATTTGAAAGGATTTGAGCTACGTGGCATCACCGTAAGTTATATATATTTTGAGATACGACATTTCATAAAGTGCCCTTTTATCAAAACATAAACAAATTTTAGGTTACGTTAAAGCTATTCACTAAATATTGGCAAAACGTTCGCGCTAAGAAAAAAAAGTAATTGTAAATATTAACTACATTAAATTTGGAACAAATTGAGCCGATAACAATTACTGTCAGTCTTATAGTTGGGGGTGTACGAGGCTTTAAAACAGGCATTTATTTTCTTAACTTAATGAAGGGCACATTTTGAAATGTCGTATCTCTAAATCTATGTAATTTAGGGTAATGCAAGGTAGCTCAAATCCTTTAAAATTTAATATTCTTTCATAGTTTTATGGCAATTAGTATCAAAAAGTTATAGTTTTTTAGTTAAACGTCAAAAACTAAAAAAAGTCCGATTTTTTTTCAGTTTTTTACGTCCTATACCTAAATCCTTTTTTTTTTCTTGTGATATGCATTTTCGTACATCCCTATAGAGCCTATATAATATACAAAAATTGCAGCTTTGCAACACGACTTGCCATTTGTATGAAAAACTTAGATAGCGGACCTCCTGCTTTTTGAATTTCGCGGTTTTAGTTTCAATTACAAAGTTTACTGACCTGATTTTACCCTTAAATGAAAGAATATTAATTGCGCTATAAGATAATTATTTCATGTTTTTGTAGCATAATTAGGTAAGGCGATATTAAACCAAAAACGTTAGCAAAACTCAACATTTTATCTAGTTTACAAAACAGGGTACTATTTGAAGTCTCGAATCTCTGAAACTATAAGACCTACGGTAATGCATCTTATCTCATCTTGTTACAAATTCATTCATCTTTAAACGTTACCTGATACATATTGTCAAAAAACGTAAGGCTTTTTTTATGAAAATCAGAAACTAAAAATAGACAGTAAATTTCACAGTTTTTCACGTATAACGCAGCTAGCACAACTTTTTTTTGCTTGCAAAATGTGGTTTTATACTGCCCTATGGTGTCTAAATAACATACCAAAAATGCAGCTTTACTACATGTTTTGCGAGTTTAATGTACGATTTGACCGTACTAAAACTGCTACGAACAAATAAAACATGGAAGCTGCACGCCATATTAAATTGCCTTTCAAAAACGGTCCTGAATTTTAGTTGACAACTGTCACCCCCTCTTCAATGCATCACGGTAATGAATGTCAATATCAACCTATAAGAAATTAAACCGCCATTTAAAAATAGTTGTGATTGGTCCATCAAAGTTTTGATTGGCTATATTCTATAAACATTTGTCAAAGATGTTGCGCCGAAATATGCGCGGTGTTAAGAAAAGCGCTATGTCCTGCCCATCTTGGCACAATTGAACAATTGCTTTTGGGGGCCTTTTTGAGCTGGCGTTAGACGTCCATGTTATTTATGGTCGCAGACAAACTGTTAACTTTTGACAACGAGTGGACAACGAGGTATTGTTGACAATAAGGCTGCGTTTCTACCAGAGATGTGCGATAATGTGTTTCCATACAAATGACACCTCGCTCGAGTCATTAATAGGTGTCATTTGTATGGAAACATCCTCGCACATCTCTGGTGGAAACGTAGTTTAACCTAAGTGCTTACATTATATAATTTATAATTGTCAATGTGAATGTCTCCTTACCGTCGCCACGTGGCTTTCTGTATAATTATTTATACATTTCAACAGATATTTTGGGTAAGTAAGTACCTACCTGTACTCGTAGCTGATGTAAATGTCTGTAATCTCAATAGCGTGAAAGAAACTGGGAATTTGACATTTATGATTAATTATGACTGTAGGTAAATGACTGTCTGCCTTGTGATATAAACCAGTGGGTTTAAAATAAGTATGGGATTTCCCAGGTGAATAGATGCCTAAATTTATATTACGACATCTAACGAAAAAAAATAACACTGAGCTGCGCTCCAAAACACGCATAGCTGACGTGGTTGAAAAAACTGCCAGGCTAAAGTGGAATTGGGCCGGTCACGTCTACCGCATGCATCTAGAAAGGTGGGCTATTACAGCCACCAAGTGGATGCCGCAAACTAGGCGGGGAGGAGGCAGGCCCAGGCGGAGTTGGCGGGACGACCTGGACGCCTTCGCCAACAATTGGCCAGACTTGGCACCGAACCGGGAGCTCTGGAAATCTGAGGGAGAGGCCTTTGCCCAGCAGTGGGACACCCCTACAGGTTAGAAAAAAAAAACGAAAAATCACCTAAAATAGCTCTATCTAATGAGCAACTATGAAACTGTACACGAACATAATCAGCCTATTTCACACCACAGCTGGACATAGGGCAAGGCCTCTCCTGTCACCTATGCGGACGCTTTAGGATATAATGCCCATAATTGTCAGCCTCCGTAAACCTAGTTGGTAGTGACCCTGCTTACGAAACTGGAGGTTCCGGGTCCGAATCCTGGCGAGGGCATTATTTATGTATTTATATATCACAAATATTTGTTCCTTGGTCATGGCTGTCTATGTATGTAAGTATCAATATGTATCTATCTATTATATATGTATATCGTCGCCTAGTACCCACATCACAAGTCTTAATTGAGCTTACCGTGGGACTAGGTCGATTTGTGTAAGATGTCCCAAGATATTTATTTATTTAATTGCCATGCGGGGCAAGCATGACATGTCATGCAGTTTTTCGGGATTCTACCTTTTTATGTAAGTACTTGGTATGCACGACATGTATTTTTCTGAGTGTACCTACTCCACTCTTGACGAACGGGGGTTCCTTGTTGAATCATGCTATCATGGTCGCTTTTCCTTATAGTTAGGTATTTTTAAGCTTTTTAGACGTAGTTTGATACCTAGTGACGCGCTTGTAGAAGATGTTGTGTGGTAAGTAACTAGTAATGTATGATAATAATAAATAATATTACGTGTACGTATTTAGTTTCATTTACCTCAACAACAAAATTATGACTGCTATGCAGTTATGATTCATAATTGTAAATATTATTGATCAAAGCCTTGTCAAATAGTACTTAATAGTTTTTATTTATTTCCCCACCTTAACGGACACTTTATTTTATTGTATTTTATTATACAAGGGAATTATTATAATTATGAAGTATGCTGGATTCGGACTGGTTTCAGATATAATTATTTAAATTTTCAGAAAATTCTTTATATAAATTATGAGTATTTAAGGGCATTTTTATCGCATTACTAGACTATACCTATAGTCACAGTAATGCGATTTGAAATATTTATTCGCAGTAAAAAATAAACAATGATGCAGTTTCGATTCTTAATTGTCATTTTTCGTTACAATTTAGTGTTCCGCAAACATTCTTTGATTTGTGTTTGAAATTGAATTTGAACTAGACTATTACGGATAATTAGTGAATCTGAAAGCCACATGTATAATACCCGTTGTTTTCAAAAAAGACATGCAAGCTCTTTGTTTTCTAACGAACTATCATTTCCGGACCTGGGATTTTAAATTTCACGTAAGTAAATGATTGAGATGAAACGGGAACTTATCACTGGCCCACCCTATCTATATTCACCTAGTTCTCTCCCTTTCCAGTCTCTACCTGAGCCAATAAAAAAATATTTCGGCATCAAATCAATCATCAAATAAGTTAACTAAGTTGTAATTAAAAAAAGAAAAAAAAACAGAAATCATAAAATACATAGGTATGCATAGGTACATAATTATTATTATCGTTAAATGTAGCCAATGTATGTACTATTTTAGTCTCGCTTAATAAGTGTAATAGGACGCACTATTTGAAAATGAGAAGTGAAAGATAAATGGTTTAACGCCTTCGCGGACACTAAACGCCCAAGGCGTAATCTCATTGTTTCTTCTATTGTGTCAGGAAGACCTAGTGTCCGCGAAGGTGTTAATAATTAATATATCACAGTATCATAAAACCTATGTCCGAAATCTGAAAATAACCTGTCTCCCTTGTTAGCTTTATTATTAATGTAATACATTTTTAATAGTGTTGCACGAATATATAGTAAATTCTCTTGAGCTCTGATTAATCAGAACATTATAGTTTTTCAGAGGTCAAAATATGATGGTTGTATCATGTGACGGTGTTCTAGATATCGTGGAGTTTCTGTTAGCGCCTTGGTGACGGTTTGTGACGAATTTTAATATTATATTTGATGGACCAGGAGGTAGTTCAAAAATGTATATGCATAATTTCTTACAGAATTTCAGGGATAATTAAGGGCTCTAAACCTTCCTACATAATTGTAGTGTGTGTCCTTCCGCTACACAATCTTCTCTACGCATTTATTACAAGTCTTAAGTTACATTTCACATTTCGACAATCGACCCATAGGTACCTACCTATTAGATAGGTATCCATTTTCATGCACATATTGACTAGTGTTTACTTAAAATACTTAGGTAGGTACCTAGTTAGGTACCTACTGGTACTATTGACTATTCCTGAACGTAGATTTCCACGCCATGATATTGAATTCCACGAAAATAATTTAGGCACCAAAATAATAAGATGACTAACATTTTTTTCTTTCGCCCGCAGACCACCACGAACACTGTAAAGTGTTCAAAACTACGGGATAAATAATAATAAATAAATATCTTGCGACATCTTACACAAATCAAACTAGTCCCACGGTAAGCTCAATTAAGGCTTGTGATGTGGGTACCAGGCGACGATATATATAATAGATATTTAAAATACATAGACAGTCATGACCAAGGAACAAATATTTGTGTTAATATAAATACACAAATAATGCCCTCGCCGGGATTCGAACCCGGAACCTCTAGCTTCGTAGGCAGGGTCGCTACCAACTAGGCTACGGAGGCTGACAGGATGAAGTTAAATTTAATTAATATACGCGAGTTTATCCGTTTTTCATAGTTTTATTTCAAAATGAATAAGGAATTAGATTATTAAGTATAAAGCGTGATTGAATCAATATTTTGAACCAAAGCTCCCGGGCTAAAGCACTCATTCGTGTCGCTCCGAACCCTGGCCCGATCACGATTTTACGACACATCGGAACATGTCAATTAATGAACACCGCCAAACGATCCTGAGAAAATCACGAAAGGATCGCGTGAACAGGCTAACCTTGCCTGGATTGGATACGAGGTGCATTTACATTAATTAAAAAGTAGAAATTATAAATAAAAGTACAAATCGAAATATTTAGTTAATAAATAATTTGATTTGCGTTTTCACAAATACTTTTTACGAGTATCTATACTCGTAAAAAGTACACACAACATAATCTCGTAAAAAGTACAACTTAAGAAAATTTTCAAGTTTTCCGACTCATTTAGTAGTTTATGGAAAGGGGCCCAATTTAGTACCTAACATTCTGTGATCTAGTCAATTATCAATAGGTACATAAAGGTGAATGAATTGTATTTAGCTTGTAGTCTAATTAGGTATTAGGCGTTTGGAAGTGTTTCATTTTATGTCAGGTCGAAATCTTCAGAGTGCCACATGTACTGAAAAACGTCCTACGATAGGTACACGTGCGAAAAGGAAATCCGTAACTCGTGACGGTTTAAAGAACTTAATTTTTTTCGCACTTGTATCGTAATGTACTATTTCAGTACATGTGGTGTTTTTTTACGTACCTACTAGTGCGCGAAGTGGTTCCTTTCTTGTCAGGTTGAAAATTTCGAAGGCTCATCTAAAAAAAAAACGTACTATAGGTACACGTGCGAAAAGGAAATTCGTAACTCGTGTCGATTTAACCCTTAAATGCATGACCTTGACAAAGTTTTATTCAAATTTGAATTCTGACATGCTGTCAATGGAGTCAAGAATACCTACATGATGCATACCTATTATACATCACTATGCATTTAAGGGTTAAAATAATCCTTCTCTTTGTTTCGAACTTCGTTTTTTTCGCACTTTTTTCGTAATTGTACTATTTCAGTACAGAAATGGTTTTTTTGGTAGCTTAGAAAGTGAATAAATCCAAGCAATAGCGCAATAGGTAGGT